>JAQIYI010001696.1:0-11178 GCA_034700265.1 Polyzonium germanicum
ATGGTTTTTTGGTTTTTCTATTAAAACCAAACCAAAAAATCACATTTTTTTTTTTTTTTTGGTTTTTCCCAGCCCTAGTTCTGCCCATTGAGCCACAGGAGCTCCACTAACAATTACATTGATTTCAAAACTTTTTAAAGACAATACCTTCATTCAAGCGAGGGATTAACAGGTCTGGACAGTTACAACAATATCAATGGATATACTTGTGCATACATCTACATCTGTACAACTGTATAGCCTACGAAGATCAAGTAGACCTACAGTAGTTACATAGTCTCGAAATATAATGCACAGTTGCACACAGGACAGTCTTATTCATTATAACCTGGTTACAAGGATCGAACCGGAGATTTGAGGAGGGGGGGGGGACCGTTGACAGATACCACATATGTAACAAAGTAGAGACTTACACTCTTTACAGATGTAGGCAATAACTATTCCCAATGAAGGTTAACGTAAAATTGTGTTACCACTGCTTCTGCTTCATGCAACGGTGTAAAGTTAATAATCCAACGGATGTCCTCTCACGATGAGTGCAAGTCAAGTGTGCGTCATACATGCGATAGTCGTCAAAAGCGTTGTTTAATCGAGCTGTGTTTTCATTTTTGGCAAACGATTGCTGGCCACGCGACCGACTTGTGAGTTGTAAACAGATTCTGGATTCCACACGGAACGACACTTTCGCAGATTTTTTTTACCATAAATTACTAGCCTACGACTTTTATCGCCATCGCCATTCGTGTTGCAGGGTCTAACTACGTCTCTAAAATTCCACCAACCAAAATAATCTCTTCCTGTACAAAACAATATGCCCACATGTACATGTATTGTGTGTCTACATCTGACTATATGACTACAAGTGTAGAAGTGTAGGTCTACAGTTCTACACACTAGCCGAGCAGTATTGTGTATTTTCAAGGTCAGAATAATCTTTCATCTTAAGCTAGATGTAGATGATTTGCGCTTCTCATCATATAATCGTTATCAAAATGAAACTAGAAAAATAGATCAACACAAATGAAGATTGAATTTAAGAAAAAAATCATAATTTCAGCGCATTTATTACAAAACCTACATGTTCAGTATTTAGGTAAATTTATTTGAAATTGCAAACTCAATGTGATCATTTTGGTGAATTATATTTTTTTTATTAAAGGGGTTCTCAACTATCAAGTTTATTTAGATGTTTTTATTTTAGTTTCATTATTTAACTTGTTTTTAAAAAATAATTTTTGCACTTTATTCGAATTAAATAGTACCAATAATGCATTTTCTACCATTTGGAAGATCCTGAGCACTTCCGGTAAAAAATGATCTACCTCGTATGCGTCAGAAGACTCAGAACGTTAACTAAACATTAAGAAAACTTGAAGGTGACATTAAAAATCGGCCCGATTTTGCGTCGTACGACGTCCGAAGACGGCTTTTGAGCCGATTTTCAGTGAGTCGGATGAAATCAAAAAGTTTGGTTTTTATGTCCGACTAGCGAGAGTCGTATGACGTCATTAGATTTCAACCAATAAGAGGGCGGAGCGAGCAGAGCAGAGAGCAGAAAAAATCAGCTCGCTAAGAAGCAAATTTAAATTTCGGACTGATGCCGCTAGATGGCGCATCTTAATCGTATAGTGTGTAAAGAAATCGGATCCAACTGTCGGCCGACTGCAAGTCGTACGACGTAGTTACGACGGACTAGTTGGATAGTGCGAATGGGCTTTAAGTTTGCAATACCGGTACACGTATAATCCTATGGGGTTATACAGTCTTAAGTGGCGTTAAAATATTCCGTAGAGATGCTAGGAATACTAATATGCCGAGGCTAGAGAAGAATTTTAAAGGGAGCTAAACAGGCCTAGGTTACTCACGTCTACTGAAGCATGCGGATCCCATGATTGTACCCCCGCAATTGTACGTCAAATTAAAAAAAAAATCCAATTTTATGTGACGGTTAGCCAAGCACGTGCAGTCACCAGCGCTCAAAAGAGAATCGAAGGAGTGAATCTGTGAGTATCACAAACTGATCCATTGTCCAAGTGAAACTATTCTTGAACAAAGCGTAAAGCTGGTTTGAACTGGGCTCTCCCGCGAATAACCAGGTTGATTTCAGCTGATTGTCTAGTGTGAACCAAGAACAGTAGTCGATTAGCAGACATTATGAAAGTTTTGAACAAGTTGTGTAGTAAGAAGAATTGGCCAAAATTTACATGTAAAATGGAGTAAGAAATTAAAGTAGGCCTAGAGCAGGTTTCTCATGCAGCGAATTTGCACGCGAATCACATGACCTATTTGGACTGTGTTCGTGACACTGCACCAATCAAGTTGTAGGAAACCAGTTGCGCCGTCAAAATTCGCCACGAATTCGTTCGTTCGTCCACGTTAAGTCCCTGTAGCCAGAATCCATTTAAAGTTGTGAATACTCAAATGCATGTCAGCCATGTCTGGGTGTCACTGGAAATACAAGTAGGCCTAGAATCTTATTTCAGACTATGAATGGAACGGTATACACAATTGGAATAGTGGATTAAGCTTCTTGGGCGCATAAAATTCACTTTCACTTTCAATTTAATTAAGCTAATTACAAAAAATAAAAATAGTAGCTCCAACGGATGGACATGGCAAAAATCTAGTAACCTTTTCTATTAGGTACTTGAGAGAAATCTAACACAGATCCAACGAAAAGAAAACGTAATTTGCCCGAAATACTGAAAAAAAAAGCAAAAAAAATTGGTCCAATCGTAAAATTCCCAAGCGAATAACGGCAACTATCGATCCTGAAAGTAAGACTTTTATCAGGCAACTGTATCAGTGGTTTGTGGCGTTCGCAGCGAACTGAGCTACTACGTAACGACACGTCTAAGGATCATTCCCAAAAAACACCTGGAATAGATGAAGACCTCACTCCTTTATTTTCTTAGCTTCCACTATGGACGGGCCGGGCGTTTGTATAAGTGAATAAATATTTAAAGAGCCTTGAGAGATATTAACTATAGACTAGGCCTAGTCTCTTTTTCTCCCACCTCCTGAAATACGAATCCAAAAACAAACGACCCCAATATTAGATGGATGAGGCCGGGACAAATGAAGGCATCAAGCATTATGTAAGCTATACTTTCTGACTTTAATCGCACAGAGCAACCCCTGAAATGCGTGAAATTGTGAACGGAAAAAAGGTTAATGAACAGAAGCTGAAACCTTAGACAGGAAGACGACTAATTATGCGTTATAAAAGTGCGAGTCAAAATTTAGACGTGCCGTAGATCTACATATACGTGATACAAAAATAGGCACAAAGTGTGGGATGGGGACGTAGGCCCACGAAGGTAAATTAACTATATTAATAGCGGGGGTCTGTCCGTTCCTCATGGGAGGAGCTTATTGTCTGTGTGCTTTTTTTTAAGAAAAAAAAAGTCGCCACTACCAGGCCGAGAACTCGGACCGATGGGGTGGGAGCGGCGTACGCTCGCAGTCTGCCACAGGCTTCTGATGTCTTTACTCAGTTTAAAAATTAGGTTTTATTCTTGACAGCAGTTTACATGCTATTTGAGCCCCTTTTGCGCGCTGTAAAGCGCATGTGTAGGCCTATTATTTTACAGCAGGCCTAAATAACGCGATTTCTTACATGAGGTACAAACCGTTTATTTTACATCCTTTTGAAATAGACCTAACCTAACGACCTCACCTCACAATGTACATTGAAATTACTGTAGGCTACGCTCATACATGGACGCTTTCAATCCGAATTGAAAGTAATGATTTATGGAGCCTCAAGAAGCCATGCTGGAAGCTTAAACTTTTACTTTCGAATGCTAACTAGTGACGTGAATCGGGGAATATTTCAGGGAATATTCGGAAAATTTAAAATGTTTTTAAATGTTTCCTTTTTAAGCCAATATTTGCCAACACGGATTGGCTAGATACAAATGTAAACTCTTACAAGTCTTATAAGCCATATTTTCTTGGCCCACTTTAGTGCAAATGGAATGGTGTTTTCTTCCCTTGCAAGGTGAGTTTGGCCCGTTGACCACCTAACTAATAAACTATCGCACGTATTGCCGTATTGCGTATTATTAGGCGTAGCGGGTCTAAAAAAATTTAAAAACCAAAAATGGAGTATTCTCATGAATCCCTATTCCAATTTTCAAGTGTTTGTTTATAAGTTATTCAGATAAATAAATTATGTAGGATCAATTTTGCAGTGGATTCATGAAATATACGAGGGGTGTACAAAAAGCATCTGACCTTTGGCTGGGAAAACTAGTTATTTACCTGTAGCTGTAGGGTTTAAACATTAATCCCCTTCCAAATTCTCTCCTTGGGACTGCACACACTTCTAGCGCTCCTGCCATTGTTGAAAGCATCTATGGAAGGCCTGTTTGGGAATGGCGTAGAGCTCCAAACACAGCACCCCTTTGGTCCATGAGGCTCCTTACTCACGCGACATGGCTCCATGCGACTTTTGGATGTTCCACAAGCCTCGCTGAACGCCGCTGAAAGGGACCCGATTTCAGTCCCGAGAAGACATTAGGTCCTATGCAGTAAACGATGGCCATTCCCAAGCAGGCCTTCCACAGATGCTTCCAACAATGGCAGGAGCGCTGGGAAAAGTGCGTGTAGTCCCAAGGAAAGTACTTTGAAAGGGATTAATGTTTAAACCCTACAGGTGAATTATTTTAGTTTACCGGGCCAAAGTTCGGATAGTTTTTGTCTGTTTTTCAATTTTTCTCGCAATATTCCGAATACCGTATTCCGAAAATATTTGTTTCTGGGAAAATTCACATGACTAAATATTTCAAATAGGCTTAGCTGATGACCAAAATAAAATTAGAAATTCAGATTATGGAATCTCGACCAATCTCAGTATATCTCAAATCAGTTTGATGTGATTCGAAACCTGCAATATGGCATGCATGAGCGTGGAAAAGTGGTAAAAATAATAGATTTAACTTGTACCTTCTCATTGGACATTTGATTAGGCTTATACCTGGAAATTAAAATTAATTATATCCCAAGAAAATAATTCATAAATTTAACTCTTTACTAGCGTAAAGCGATGCCACAACCATCAGATTATGGTGTCAATATGCTTGTAGTAGGCATTCAAATTTACTCTCAGGAGATGGCACTGGCCGAGGGGAATGTAGAAAGAGCGTATTTACACTAACTGTCAAATATGAGGTCCTATCCTGTATGGAGCATAAATTCGCTATTTTCCACTTTCCCTGCAGTCAGCGTCACCTCGGGAGAGCGGATTCACTAGCGTACAGACTTTTGAAGCCATACTTTAAACTTTCAGACATGAACTGTACATTAATCTACTACTTTCTTACATGCACACCATGGATTTCTGTTACCATCCTTTCCTAGAGGCTATTAATGTAGGCAAATTAGGCTATTAGAATGAGCACATTGAGCAGATAATGAAAATGAAACTGATGAGCTGAGCAAGAGTAGCTCGTGACATCACACTGTAAAATCGTCTTCCAATTTAAAAAAGCTGATTGGGTAGGATTTAAACGATATGTGCATGAAGAATTGCACATGATCCCCAACTGTAACAATGTAGGGGAAGGCTAGGCCTATTTTCAGAAAATAATGGCAACTGGAATGAGAATGTTCATTCCTCAAAAATACTTAAAGGCTAACTCAGATCCTATTTCGTATACCCCTGAGATTAGACGAGCTATTCATACATGGCAACTAAAAATAACTAGTCATGTCAACTCTGTGGTAAATATAACAAAATTTAATGACC
Organism: Polyzonium germanicum; assembly: GCA_034700265.1. Lineage (NCBI taxonomy): Eukaryota > Metazoa > Arthropoda > Diplopoda > Polyzoniida > Polyzoniidae > Polyzonium > Polyzonium germanicum. Next base: position 5,753 of record JAQIYI010001696.1, read on the forward strand.
AATGCCGCCATATAAAGAAATTAATAAAGGATGCACACACTACTACGCATTGCAAATCCCTACATGAGAAGCCAAAAATATTCTGGAAATACGGTATGCGAAAAGCCTTCAACATGGGGACAACAGCATAAATCCATTAGTTGACAGGGACAATAATGTTGTCACCAATAAGCATGAAATAGCAGAACCTTTCATGCCCAATTTCAAAGTGTATTCATTGACCATGGCAACATTAATGTGCAAGATATTGTTAAGATTTGTGAAGTAATGCCTCATATTCTGGTGACTATTGAGGGAGCACATAAACTAATGAGTGGGCTAGACATTCATCATAAATCTACAGGCCCTGACGCCTTTCCTTCAAAGGTGCTAAAGGAATTGGTCAAAGAAATTACAATGTAGTTGCCCTTAGTTGGTTAGAGCTCGCTTCTACTTCTGACCGCTGGGGGTTAGGGGTTCAATTCCTTCCTGTATCCCTTGGGTGTTTGTCCTGTCCCTTGGTTCTTCTAGGGCCTAGGGGTCCGTAATTGGGCCCACAGGACCTGTTGACCCCGAAATGCTATCATTATCAAACATCTCTTGACTCAGATTACTTGCCGGATATTTAAGTCAGGGAAAAAGGAGTCAAGTGCCAATTACGGGTCTGTCTCCTTGACATTGATCACATGTAAATTACTGGAGCACATTAACTACTCCAACACCATAATGCACCTAAACACCAATAATTTACTCTCCGAAACTCAGCGTGGCTGCCGTCAATTAAAATTAAACCATGAGCAGAGCATGCGTAACCTGGGAGGAATGACAGCCACACATGCAGTTCCGGCCTACTGTTTTAGATAGGAAACGCGGTCGATTGGGAGAACCGGGTGAAGAACAAAGTCCTAGCATATCGCAACAGAACAGACCTAAAACTGAAGCCATCCACTAAAACATTGGCAATGAAACTCGTTGGCAACATTTCAAGTAATTTAAACATCTGCTGTGAATCTAATTTCTGAACTTCCACACAAGAGAGAATTCTTTCAAATTTTAACTAAAACTACAAAGTTTATTCCGAAATGCACGAATAGGCATATAACTTTGTTACAAGCACGAAAATAGAAGATATATTTTAAAGTAAGAAATAAATTTTGATAAATAGGCCAACAAAGTTTACAATGTATTTTGAAAAACGAGAAAGTAACTTGTAAAAGTTAGAAGGTAGTTTTTAAAACACGCTCTGTAATGAAGATTATTTTATGCAGATGTTCTGTAATATGGCCAATTGGCCATATAATTTATTTATTGGGTAAGTAGGCCATGGGATAAACCTAGCGTTGCCGATAGGTCTACGGAAGTTCGGCTGACAACTTGAGACAGATAACAACGCGCATGCGTAGTGCGAATATTTATGGTAAGTAAAGGTCAGCCTTTAGACTCGTTTACACTAGGGTTACTAGACCTACACTGTACATGTAAAATCATCCCTTATCAAGCTTATTGGTACTTTTAAAAAAGCAAATCATTCAAACTAGACTAGGCCTAGTTTGAATGATTTGCTTTTTTTTAAAGTAAGCCTAAGCTTGATACTGATAGTTAAATCTAGGGTATTAGTAGGCCTACGGTATGTGAAAACAATCAGAGGCATAATATTTCAAAAATACGCCCCCCTCCGCTGTTTAAAAAAACGTTCCGCGACTGATGAGCTCTGATGGCGAGTGATGATCAGTCGCGGAACGTTTTTTTTAATCCATCGGGCAAGGTGAGAAAATTAGCCTATTCTGCCAATCTGCCTATTCTGGTTTGACTAATAGGTCTATACATTATATAATTGGTCACAATATGATACTTTCCTTTAGAAATAGGTGTTGACAGCAATTTTGGATTTTAATTGGATTTTAACATTAAATTACCCTTATTACCTACTTCATTTGACTCTTTGTGCGGTTGTGCCCCTGTCTTTTGTAAAGATAAAACTTTCATCTATCATCCATATATGATTAGAGGATGCATGGTTTTTTTATTTATCCCCTGAGATGAACAACACTGCATTCGACATAAGTAAGTGTGCGGGATCCTAGAAAACAATTTTGTCTAATCTTTAACCCTCTGTTACCCACCTGATTTATGTAACCCAGACACTACCTGGGGTCATTTTTCACCCCATTCGTTTTATTTTAGTTCATGATTTTAAAACCATGGACAAAATGAATTTTATGATAAACATTTTGCAATCATTATCATTTATAACCATTTTTTGTTTATTTATGGTAACAATAACCAGCAATATCACATAAAATGAATAGGGTGAAAAAAAGTCCCGAGGTAGTGTAGTGGGTACAAAATCAGATAAACCCATGAATAAATCCCATAATAAATAAAACCAATTGATTTTATTCATCATGGTGGTCTTAATTATTGAAAAATTTCAGTTCTGAAGAGAAAGAAAACAAAAAAACAACCTGAAAATCTAAAACTCTAAACACTACCTGGGGTCGTTTTGCACCCACCTAGTGTGATTAATAAGACATTGGTAAGTAAAACTAATTAAGAATAGTTAGATATGCTATTTAGTGACAATGTATTACAAGGATAGTCATATTTGACATAAATTTACATAATTACAGTCGTTTCTGCGTGGTGGGGGTCAAATTCACCCCTAGGAAGGTAACAGAGGGTAAAATTCATTATTTTTCATATCTAAGTCTGTACACTGTATATGAACACAATATGCACAAAAGATTAAACTTGCATAAACTGAATTAAGAACTACATGCAGTGGGGACTGATAGGGAGGGGCGGCAATGGGGGGGGGGCAGATTGTCCCCGGCCCCCATAGGTCCGGCGGCCATGACCTTTGTAAACCAAAATTGTATAATAAATTTAAAACTAGAAAAAACCTCAAAATCATAGTTTCTTCAGAATGAAAGAAGTCACAATTTCATTAAAATTGCTCAAATTCACCAAAACATTGCAACCAAAATTCATTGCTCGCTTCGCTCGCTCCCACTTTTGGGTTTCGGGGGGGTCCATGTGAAACCAGCACAAGAGCGGATTCGCAAGGCAGCAATTTTGCATGCGATTGGCGATTTTACTAATAGGCGCGTATGGGAAAAATCCCTGCTAATCACTCATTTTGGCACGCAAAATCGCCGCATTGAGAATCCGTTTTGACACAGACATATACTATACGCTTTACGTGATTAAGGCCAGTGTACACACAGTTACGAGCGTACAATGCTACAATGCTCGTACAAGCATTAGAAAAAAAAGCATGCCTGTTAATATCGAAGTTGGTGTCGCTTACTGACTTGAAATCTAGTGTACATTCAATCAAATACAGTAGGCCTACAAACTCCAGTGCGGTACACACCTATTAAGTACTAGCATTCTAGGTCATTCGGTGCCATCGATAGCGTTGTTCTAAATGCGCGTGAAGCCGCAGACAGACGGCTAAGCTACAAAACACTGGCTAGGTTTGGAAGAACGTACGAGACGAGCAACCAACAAGCCAAATAAATATAAGCATTATTTGAGGAATAATTTAGCTAGCAGGGTTAGTCATCGCTCGCTAGCTCCCTGGGATAATGTTATTTAATGCTCAATAGCAATTAAAAGTTGAAAGCCAACGATAATTCACGACGTGCACGATATGTTTCTAGACCACATGTACCTTTAAAAAGAGGTCAATACGCGACACGTTGCTTACGCTTTATTCGCATTATTGAATATTTATCAAACAACTAGACGCAACATTTTGTTTGGAAGATGGTCAACCCTGTTTTAACAAAAGGTTTCGTCGAATCGCATGATAAAAAGGCACAACGCGGATGAGATTTACAGCTGAATAATGCCCGTCATCTTGGAGAAAATATCCCATCTTTAAAAGTTACGCCTAGACAGCTTAAACAGCTAAACTATAAAAATGTCACCAACAAATGAAAATAAATACTCGTACATGTACCTGTTTGTACTGTCGAGTCCTTCGGAGGAGTGACCCCCGTAATAGTGAGTGACTCAGCATCTGTAGATGCGGAGGTCGTCGTCGTTATCGTTGTCGTTGTCGATAAACTGGTAACGGTGACGTCATCGCCCAACCGCAGGATGCCCTTCTGAATCAGCTCGTCTCGGTTCGCTCGAACCGAGATTTTTCTTTCTAGAGCTGAGAAAAGTTATATGAAAGCACGATTAGTAAATTTGGGGCCACTGTGGTTCAGTGGTTAGAGTGACAAGCTCTAAATTCATTCCTCCTCAGTGGCTGTGGGTTCGAATCCCGCGTATACCACATGGATGTTTGTATTGTATTCCCACGCACAAGCAATGGCTTATATGGGACTCCCTCCACCAAAAAAAAAAAAAATAAAAAGAATACATAAATAATAGGCCTAAATATGAGTACACAAGAGTAAAATTACCACTGTTGGTATAGGGCACTGAAGAACTTGCGTCCATGATGACGTGCACCTTATATTCTATATACCTTGTATTCTATTGTCTCTGGTGCTGACTTGACACTGGCGTGGCCTCACACATGGTGTTATTACATTTGCTGGCGTAGCCTGTGTGAACACGCCTAGGGTGTTTCCTAGGATTTTGGAGTTAGGGGGTGTGTTGAAATTCTCAGGGGTGTCCGACTGTCCGTGTACAGTACATGGACAGGGTTTTTATAGATTTTTGTCCATGTATAATTGTATAGCCTATGGATATTTAATGACACTGTGCTTTACTGTGGCAATTCTAAGGTCGTGGGCAAGTTTGAGCAACATGCGCAACATGCAACAAATTTATCACGCAACGTCACTTTTAAAATGAGGGTTATGACTTTCATAACGTTGTGATAAATGCGTTGCATGTTGTGCGTATCTAGAGTGATCGTGTTGCTATAATTTCGCACGGCCTAGCCTGAGGCTTTTTGTTACAAATTTGTTGCTTTTATCAATTACGGTAGGCCTTACGGCCTACGCTAATCTAATGAATTCATTAACTGAGCGAGCGAAGAAAGTGGGAATTTCTGACAAGTGTAGGCTATGTGAAAACGAATAGGCTAGGTCTATAATAATTAAACCCCATGCTCAGCGGATTTTTTAGCCTCCAAATATCCGCAATTTTGTTTTGTTCAAATCGACATCGACGGTGCTACTGACCGCCGTCACTGATGGCAAGCTGCCGTGCTGAGATGCAAACGAACGCATTACTAATTTAATTTATAATTTTAGCATTTTTCAAATTCAAAATTGGCGCCGGATTCAAGGCAGAACACCTGATTGGTTGGTAGTCTAGCGTCCGATCCGCTGGCCGCAAGCTTCCAATTTTTTGGAAGCTGTACGCGGACACGGATGGCGGACGCGGTAGCGGATGACCACTACCCACGGTCTTACATACAGGTCTGGAAACTAACCGGTTTTTCTGTACCGCTTAGCGAAGAGCGGGTGCATACTTACCTT
>JAQIYI010001697.1:0-11170 GCA_034700265.1 Polyzonium germanicum
TCTGCATATGCAAACTCCTAATTCCCCATTCGAGTTGGCCATTCAGTTATCATAACGGTCTCCAACGTCAAAATTTCAAACTCGGTCCCTTTGTGCCTTTTCTAAAATCCTTTCAGTCGGTGCGGGGAATAACGGCCTACTGGAGAGCATGAACTCGGAGAGGGTCCTCTAAAAACTTGATTTGATTTAAAAATAACCTATTTCCAAAGCACTACGAATATTTGAATATGAAACTAGTTCGCCAGTTATATTCCTAACCGAGCTAAGCCAAATGCTGCTAAAAACCTTAAACAAACAAACAAATGCCATAAAATGAATATTTTTAACATTTTGCTATACAATGTAATGTTTTAGGCTTCGCTTTTTCGCCGCTAGGAGCGCTGCGGTGCTCAACGTAAAATCACACGCCTGTTTCCCTTTCATGGCACGTGCTCAAGCTCTATGATTGTTTCCCTTTCGAGGTGGCTAGCAGACGCAGCTCATTTCCGGTTTACATAGTGTTATAGCGTAGGCCTATGAGTGCTTGAAACCAGGCTAGTAGCGTGTAATACTAAGATTGTTCGAGCGAGAGTAGCACGTGCGGCTTAATACGTGCTACTTTGAAAGGGTTAGCAGTGCACAAATAATTACTAAACAAGAGAAATTAAGAAAATTAGCAAAGGCCAGCAACCTTTTCATCATATTTGCATGTAAATAGAGGGCATTGAGGAAATTGGACAAAAAGCTACTCGAGTGCCATCATGCGTTCGGGTGGAGCAGCTATGGCTGGATCTCGTCTACTGAGTTTACGCTCCAAGCTCAGTCAGCCAGCTCAATGAGACGCGGCTTGAGCCGTCCATTTTGTCCACTGCCGTACGGTCCCTGTGAGTTGTGTGGCCTTGAAAAGAATTGAGCCATGGCTTGAGCTAGCCGGGCCGGATGGAGCAATAACTAGCGCCCGTCATAGTCGCGACGCCAGCCTGAGTCTTGCACGAAACCAGCTGAATATATTATTCAAATTAATAAGTGCGCATAATGAGCCTATAAGGCGTGTTTGAAATCTCTCAATTTGGCCAGTTTGACACAGAAATTGCACTCGGATTACGTAGCGCTTCAGGCAACGGGCGTCGCTTGATTGCAGAGGGCAGCACGTGTGCTTCTAATTGCGCACTCGCGGCTCAAACATTTCAATTTTCCAACAAAACTCGCTGTCTTTACATTCAGGCGGTTTATTGACTTGTATTTATTACTTAACCACTTTTATTAAGTCCCAATTAGGCCTATCATTATTTTTGTTTTTCGTACAAAATGTCCGATTTGAATTGGACTCGATTGGTTTGGGCGGAGGTTCGAGTAACGTTCGTCGGGATAACAATAGGAAAAAAACTCGAGTTAGTCAGGGTGTGGTGTTGCATCAGAGGCAATAGCCAAGAATTGCGATGGGGTTCGAACCTGCATCGAAGGGCTGAACTGCCACTCCCCATGCAAGGGCGGAGGAGGGGGTGTGGAGAGGTTCGAACCCCCTTTAAAAAATGGCCGCCTTCTAGTGTTTTTTAAGAGTGAATCTCGCTGCCCTGGTTGTGACGCTTATACAAACATTTCACCGGGCTAGGTGTGTGTATATAGGGTTTCTCATTGTCCACCTCTGCTCCATTATGAATTCTTGTCCGACTCACTACGTCAAACACTGACAATACCTGCAAACTAGGAAGGATTTTTGACGTGCGGATAGGCCGAGCCAGCTATTTTGCGCGACGTTTTTCTTCCTCCGATGATCGCCTTGTAGCTCCGTAGAGCGACATCGGATGGGTTAGGTCGCTCACTCGTCAAATTCGTCCCTCGATGGTGCATTGAAAGCGAAAACTATGGTTGCCATATTTGACCGAATTCAATCGTGAATGCATTTGTTCCCACGTGTTACTCTTATTTTTGGAGTGTCCAAACGCAGACGAATTTCAATCCATTTTGTCCTCCATGTGGCAGGCCCGTAAGACGTTTGCCATGTGGTGCATGACGTCAGGCGCCTGATTTCACTACCGACTAATTATCTATTCTTTGCCAAATATGTGTGAACAAATGATAAGAGCGCTGCTCAACTATCCATTTCCGGCTCAACTTCCTAACCGGAACCAACTCGTTGTTTCTAACTTTAGTCTCTCCATGAGTCGCGAGTCGCAGTTACAACATATAGCCAGGCCTGTATAAAGTTAGCCCTACTGTGTCACGCAAAAGGCCGGGCAGTGTTCAAGGGGTTTAAGGTGGGAAATTTCAATATGAATGGCGACCGCTAAGGAGAGGGATTCAGGAACAGGATCTCTCCACTCTTGGTGACACATTTTGGGCGAAGAGGGGGGAATACGCGCCATTGTGTTTAGCATACGATGCATTTTAATGCGCATCACGATGTGGTTCCGTCGAGCTCACACATTAAAAACATGAGAACTTCAAGATGGCCGCCGTCGTTCTTTGTTCAAATTGTTAGCCTCGCACAGACAGCTCTATGCGTAATCAGCGCGTGGCATTATCGCTAATACCTGTTTGCATATATCTCGATAATACTTTCTATCTCGAGGCCTAACTTTTCTTGGTTTCTATAAGTAAAAGATCTTGCATAATGGGCCTTCTAGTTAGTTCATCGCCACCCTCTCGGGCCTCCTTACCTCCGCAAATCCGCTATTATTATTATGTACTACCTGCGCCGCTCTTTATGCGCGTCTCAATAGGCCTGCATTTCAATTGTCAGGCGATGGCAGACCAACAATGCTGCAGTTTCTTCATTTTTTCTTCATCTGTTACAGTGCTTATAATGTTTGCTTTTTTCTTGAGATCGCTCAAGCGATGCTAGCACGTCCAGAGCACACACTCATCCCATCATGTGCTTAATATTTGTCTATTTCTGATCATTTCGATACGTTGAACCAGCCTCCATGCACATAACTGCCAACCGTGCGGTTTGGCATCGACTTGGATGGGCCATTGGACGGGAAGATAAATTACTGCACAATCACGCCATCAAGACGATCTAATCAAAAATTCAAGATGGCGTCGTCGACTCTAGGCCTAATGGCGATCTCGGTTGGATCAAATTTGTAAAAGAAAACCTTAATTTGGGGCAACGCGGTATCGGTTCAGCCGCGTCCACAGTGAGTGGGCCTATATCAATGTTAGTTTGTTTATGTTGAGAATTCAACATGCAACTAGGATTAGGCCTAATTCTTCCAATAATATATTGCCTTGAGTTTTTTTATCCTGCCGGCGCGTATTTTCTCAGAATTCTAGACCAAACGTATGTCATGTCGTAAGCCCAGTTAAGTTTTGATATATCGTGAGATTAATGTGTCTCACGTAGCATATAACTTATGGTCTTGATTAGGCCGTTTTATTTTTCTGTAATACCCAATAAGGTCGCGCACCGAGCACATGTTTACAGGTGTAGGCTACACACAGGTGAAATCTCAAAACAAGTATTGCTCATAAATTTAAATGAAAAACAGTGCAGAAATGTAAATTTCCTCCAAAATTGACAAATGAAAAATGACGCTTCTTCACCTCCGCCTGAAAGTGAGCCGCGCTAGGACATCCAAAGCGAAGGACGAGCGTACGACCAATAAGTTCTGGAATAATAAGTCGAGTTGACACCCTCGGCAGCGCGGACATTTTCAATTCATTCCCATTGTGGATTCACATCGAGTCTTGTAACCTGCGTTGTGGGTCGCGTTCGTCGCGACACCCGCTTATGATTTATGTCCAAGAGCCAAAAACGTTTCCTTGAAAGTGTATCAAACTCCGTGGAGTAGCGTCGATGCTATCGTTTTATTTTAGAATTATTTCGGATTCTCCTCGCCCCATATTTATCTTCTTCTTAACCTTGACCGTCTAGGTCACCGTCGGTTTTACATATAATGGCAGACGTACGGAAATTTATTTTAAGTTATTTATTAAACAGGCCATTATCGGGCGTACATGCTGGCTGGCCGCCGTAAATTATCATCCATAAGATTATGCGGATCACATGACGTCCGCCGTCGCGAACAAGGCGACGTGAAATGCTAGAATCAGAAGGCGCCATTTTGTCCATTGCTCGCGCGGACAATCACAAGTAGAAGATTTAGGCATAGAGAAGCTAAATTCTGCCGTAGCTTGGCGTTTTTTGCTTCTTCTTCTGCAATTTACTTGACACACGCTATCTATTGTCTTATCGAGCGTGTTGCGTAAGCCCGATTTGCAAATCGATGGTTCGCTTCCACTCAAGGCTATTTTAATCGCTCGCTCTGCTTTGCCCGACCGTATTGATTGTCATTGTTAGGGCTGCACGTAAACAACTAGACTTTTTAATTAACTTTGAGAGTCTGCCTGCCTGTCCGCGGCTTAAAAAATCGGCACTTTTGTACGTGATTTTTTCCCAAGTAGGCCTACGTGAGCGCATTTTTTTGGCAGTTTTGAGTCCGTAGGCTTATGTAGAAGAATGCCGTTTGAAAAAAACTGGACTAAACTTAATTGAAATGTGCGATCTGGCTAAGAGCGACTTACATGTCTTATCTATGTTGGCACACGTACGTATAGGCCTAACTTTTCTATGTTGTAAACCTTGAAAGAATTATCTGATTGAGAGTTTCGTATTATCGGGCGCATTAACTTGCTCGGATTTAATAACGTAATAATCCTGCTCGTTTGATGCCTTAGGGCAGCCCATGCTAGCACTTGATGGCACGTCCAACGAAACAAAAGACCTTTGCAGAGTTAAGCAGATTCTGAGCCTAAGCAGACGACCGTATTATTTAGCATACTTTAAAGTTAAAACATTCCAAATAGCGTAATAGTACAACGAAAATGAAGAAATCAACTTCATCAGTACCAACATTTCCATTGTGCTATAGGTCCTATTGAAGCGCCTCCTGGTGTCACGTTTTCCAAATAGGTTTTTAACTATATTGCAATGATTGCAGGTTTTACAAATACATCCGAAATTGCGTTAAGACGAGCCAGATTGAGCAATTATTTTGTGCAGTTTTTGTTGTTGCCTCTTCTTAACTGATAAGGCCACCACCGATGCGTAGGCCTAACCCAGTACACGTAGTGCTAGCAGTAGGTGGTTGGCCGTATTAAATCATGTTAGTGACGTGATTACGCCGCCATGCTATCAGTTTGCAACATCGTTTACCTCTTCTAGGCTTAAATATGCTTTTTGAATTTTAAACAGACCTACACCGTGGCATTTGTACGCCGGCTATGGATTTAAAGCCGTCCATTTATTATGACTGTGAAACCCGTAAATTAGCCAGGCAGGAAAGCTAAAAGGCAGCACTGGAACTGCCATGGCTTCCACAAGCCGCAGTGCGGACACTGCCATCGCCGTCGTAAATTGCGAGTAGGCCTACGTCCGATCAGATAAACGCTTCGTGTAAACACTCGGCTTTGTAGACGAGATGCCCGCAGTAATTAGCGCCGTCGTTGCAAAATGGACGCAATTGTGTGTAAAACATTTCCTGTCCACGGTCTGTCGCTCACTCGCAAAACGCTTATTCAATTGAGCAAAGACATCTCAGCTTAGGCCTATGGTTGCATGTTCACCTTCAACAGATCTGTTCGCGCGATTCTTATCGTCTGCGTTCAAGTACAACTTGTAAATGCTCGTTATATTAGTTAGGCCCAGCTCCCCGCATGTATGCATTCTGCGCCGACACTTTCCAACCACCTATTTGCACTCGCGCAACGCGAGTAGGCCTAAAGTAACGCGTCGAACAACGCTCGCTTTTCACTCGGCGTGTTAAGTTTATTGAAAGTTTGGCAGAATTTTATCGAGTTTTATTTTTGCGCAAAAACATGGAAGCCTTTAATGCGATTTTTTCTCCTTCTCTCGCCTCCCCTTTGTTTGGTCGCATGACAGAGACGTATTCGATGCTTTGAGACGTCTTTTCAATCCGCGCCATATTCCAGGCTCTGTTGGCCAAAGAATGCGTCCATTAGGCGTATAAATGCGCATAAATATGTGCAACCGTTGTCCGGCATGAAAGGTTGAACGCAGGATTCAATGCAATTGAATTGAAGAAGCAACAGAGATTCGCATGACAGGGAAGCGGACAAAAGCGGATGTCCTATGGTGGACATAGGACATGCGATGATGTATATCTTGTTTTGGTAGCATGGGCTTTGTCAAAGTCGCTATCATGTTGGCCCATTCTTAAGTAGAAACCTAATCATTCCTCTTGCCTGCAACGTTGGGGGCGGAAGGACTAATGCAACTCTCAGACCTGTCTCGAGTGAAGACAGCTTTCGCAGCTTCAGGTTCGAGCGCGATGAAATCCTTCAATGTTGCTCAAGATTTCGTGAATAGAATAAAATGAAATTAAAAAGACTATAGGTACAAGCCGTCACTTCATCTTTTACACTTATTATTTGCCCGAGTGCTTCTTGAGATAGAAACGCATTAATGGTTCGCCAGTCTCCCTCACACCTCACTCATCAAAGTCTTATTCATGACATGGCATATGTTTGCATAAGCTCGAGTAAGAAGAGAAAATGGCGGCGGCCCACCGGTCAGCTCCATTATGATGCTTTTTCAATATCAAAATAAAGGGCTGACATACCCACCAGCAACCCAGGATACTCAAGTGAGAACTTACCTGGGACCGGGTGAAAGAAACATTTGGCGCTTCGTATCTCTTGTTTGCAGGCATATCTTAGCTTACATTTAAAATGCCTTACATCTTTGCTTTTCCGGCCAAAGCGTTTGATTAAAGGATGCGGCCAAAGACATTTGGCGCATCTTTGCTCGTTGCAGATGCTCGCTTTAGCCATCACTGTGAATGCGTTTTTATGCCAAATCCGCATTTATTTCACTTGAGCTTATCCTCTGTCGTATGTCTGTGTAAATGTGAACTTTGCGCAGTAGGTGCCTATAATTTCTGCCTACTTGTATAGTCTACATGAATTTAATCGTGTCCAGGCGTGTAAAATTGACATCCAATAACGAAATCTCCGCATCTTTGGCTTAATTGACAAAATATACCAGTTACTTTAATTACTTTAACTATTGTCTAATTCAGGTGAATTATAATGCAGGTGATTGGAAAATAAATAATTTAAAGGAAAATAAAACCTTAGGGGATTGAATAAATTCGGGAGCTCATTACAAGTTGACTTTGACCTGGAGCGAGGTAATTATCTTCTCGGCGAATCCTGCGAGGGTAATTCGGCCGATAGCAAAGTCCGCTCCAATAACACCATCAAGCCAAGCGACTTCTCAGAAGCAAAAGTCATTCCCGAAAGAAAGAGAGAAAAAAACACGATTTATTGAAAAGCTCAAGGCTACGATGGACGGTTGCTTTCTTCATGCAGGAACAGGAACGGTCAATTATTATTAATATACAATGTGCTCCGGATTCAGTTATCTTTTTGCTACAATAGTGGTACCGACCGTGCCGTGGTACCGAAATAATGTGAAAGGTGAGTTTACCTTGCATGTAGGATTGTAGGCCTATCTCAGCGCTCTCTAGCCGAGGGCAATGTATAAAGCAATAAGGGAATATAATAAACGAATAAAGGGAATTAATTTGAAGGTTTTTCATTCGGTTGTTTTGATAATTCATCACATTTTTTGATACTGATAGCCATCGTAAGTTTATAGTAGAAGGCCTAATTTATTGGTTATTTAAAATTTTATTTAATAAAGTCCGTGGGCTGAAGGCAGGAAGTGACGTCATGTCTTAGTTTTTGCCTTGAAGTCGAATGACGTGCACGACATGAGAGAAAAAAGTAGGCAGACATGTTTACATGTAGGCCTAGGCCAATATTTACAGTAGGCCTATCGAGTTTGTTTATTTGAGCGCATCTGAATATTACGCCGGGTCTATAATTTACGCATGTTTGCATAGACACGTATGCAATGCAAATCTGCTTCTAATCATATATAATTAGATTACGCCCAATGGAAAGCTCGAATTGCTTTTTTATGACGAATCGAGGGCTCCGTAATTGCAGCCGATGCGTGTTTCGGCCCTTTCCTTATGAACACGGATATTCGATGCTAATAATTATCTTTTCCCTAATTCCAATATTCGGCTTTCAATCTATTTCTGCTGACGGATGAGCGAGCGTAATTGAAAGGGAGAAGCCACTCCTATTTCATTTTCAGAGTTTGTTTATTTAATCTTTTTAAAACAATGAATAATTGCAGGTGGGTCGTCGCCAGGCCTAGGCCACCAAGGAAATTTGTCGGACATATTTCTGAGCGGATTTTTGTATCCCATGCAGCACCATCCGAAACCATGAGTCCATTGTGACGTCATTAAACAGCGTCCATTTCCCATCTTAAGTCCAAACAGTGCATATGTACTGTCTGGACTTAAGATGGGAAAATGGCCGCCGCTTAATGACGTCACAATGGACTCATGGTTTCGGAATCTCGGACATTAGACAGGCTAAGCTACACGTAGAGATGAACGGGACGCTAAATGATGACGTCATTTTAACTCATTTGTAAAATATCTAGCCAGAATAATTTACAACTAATTGTTCCGTTGATTTGTACGTAGGCCTATAGCTTATGCTGCCTTATTAGGCCTACAAATTGCTGTCATTTAGAATTTAAAAGATCTGAACCATTCAAGGCACATTCGAAGATAAGGTCACGTGTTCTGATATATCTGAGGAAAGTGCACGGTGTAGGCCCACCACTGGCGCCTGTCGTCCAGTGTGTGCGGCCTTGGCTGCTCGGGCTTTTATTTCTACTTTACATATACCCGTAGGTCAATTTGCATTTTTCGCTTGCTCCACATTTTATAGCCCCCTGCTATATATTTTTTGCCAGTCCTAGGCTTAGAGGGGGTGTTTTTAAGCCTCTGCACTTTTAGCTTTTTATATCGCACTATTTAAATGTTATATCAATTTGAGTTAATTTTTCTTTTGAAAATTCTCTTTTTATAAGTCGGCGAACATTTGATGAAATTTGTGAAGGTCTAACTTCCGGCCATTCTTACGGAAAGCGAAGGTGCCTCCATATGTCTAGTGCTGGTTGCGTTTTTAAATCCGGCTATCTAAACAAGCAAAAGTTAGCACTTAGTAGTGTCGTAGACGATTCGCAACGGAATTAAAATAAAGCGGAAATTTTCTATAAATGGCAGCAGTTTCCCAAGGCTCGGACTTTCTGATGTCGAATTCTTTGGCTCGGTCGAGTTAAATTAATGCCGCCGATCAATGTTTTATCGTAGATGCGTTATTTGCCTATTAGTGGCACGCGATGGTACTTAAGGACTGGCGTTTTTTTCACTCCGTTTCTTGTTCGTTCACGCATTTAAATGGTCGTCATGAGTCTGACCTCGTCATCGAATTCGGCGCAATAAATTTAGCCATTTTATCTGTAACGCTATTAGCGCTCGGAATCGCCATTAGAATATCAAGTCGCTAAGTAACGCTACATATTCGAACAAGATTAAATATGGCCGCCCATCCTCCGATCGCGCTAAAGGGACTGCCAGAAGTCGAGCGTGGTGCGTGACACTCGATGGAAATAAATTATCTCATTTGGAGAAAAATAAATAGGAAAAAACCAATCCAGTCCACCTGCTACTAGTAATAATAATACGCTTTACGACGCTGCTGAATAATTGATTTTTTTTGCTGGGGAAAAGCAAATATGGAGGCAAAGGGTTAAATACACTGGAAGGCGAGTCACACCAGCGCCACCATACTATACGTTTATACGATATAAAGGTCATTTAAATTTCAGCCTACTTTCAGATGAAATTTAAAGTGGATGAATCACGACATGCAAGTTGTAACGAAATAATCCTAGCCTTACCCCTCTAAGGTTGGCATCCTTCAGGGTTATACTTGAGACTGGCTAACTCCATAGGAGTACATTGGAAAGACAGGGTCAACCCTAAGGGATACCAACGGTGGGCTCAATCAGAGGGGTTCCCTTCGATTGCGGCTAGCAGACGTCGCTTATCTCCATTCTTCGTTTCTTCCTGTCTTGAGTAGGCCTAGAATATTATTCATATTTCTCATTTTTATAGCACTCGTGCTAGATGCCCTCCTATAACTGAATCATTAGGTCACACTTTGGATCGGCGTCTGCATAGCTGAGACTCGCATTTCCAGCTAGACTCGTAAAAGTCTCCCCGTCCACTGTCGTAGTCGTCGTTATTAGTTTAGGCGTTTTTGCACTACATTCATTACGTGGAAGTATTGAGAAATGACGACGATCAGCCGAAAAGGGGTTCGAAGGATTATTTATTTTATTGCGAAAAACATTTTATGGTTTCAACTTTTATTATCATTCCCTCCAACCATCGGACCTTATCGCATTTCTCGATCTTTTCCAGCGCATCGCGTCGATGATGACGATTGCATTATTTCGCCCTGGGCCTCAAAGCACACTCTCGCCTGCTTTGAGGCCGTTAATCAAACTCAGCTTTTCTGCCCCGAGCCTTATACGTTGGCCTAATCTGACCTTTTTGACACGCGGCGTTTTAACTTAATCAAGGCTTAACCACCCGTAACCACTCCAGTTATACACGTATAGTTGTATACAGACTACCTAAGAGACGTTTGAAATTCGCAAAGTCGTGATAACTCGATTTCTATTGTTTTCATACAAGGCCTACTCCTTGTATTGCCAAATGAATAATTACCAGTGTTAATGAAAGACGCTAATTCCATCAGACGGCCTTATTCCTGTTTTCAGACTTGTCATGACTAGAATAATTTCGAAACACTTCTTTGATCTTTTTATAAACGCCCTGCGTCATTGCTCCGCTCATTTAGGTCTTTTTCTAGAAATATACAGAGTGCGCCAAAGTAGAACAAGCACAGGCGACTTTAACCACGCGAAGCTTAATTCAAGCGAAATGAAACTTAACCAATTCGATATATCGTATTGCCGACTATAGCTATCCATGTGAACCTATTTTCACCTGCGGTCTGTACTTAGACATGTATTCAAAATGGCGATTATCGCTGCTGCAACCTTCCTCTCCTGCAGGCGCCTAGGGGTTGCGTGTAGCTATTCTTGTAACGTTACGCTCAGATACCCAATTATCTTGCGATGCATGTTCAACAGTGTCATGTATTATAGGCCTAACAATAGCCTAGTTTTTTCTACGCCGTTTTGCATCTTCGATGTAGGCAAGTTGTGTGTGTAATTACTACACGTACACGCTAACATGACGTTAATAATGTAAACATTTTA
>JAQIYI010001698.1:0-11168 GCA_034700265.1 Polyzonium germanicum
TGCCCGGCCATATTACCTGCCCAAAACATTTTCGATTAACTAATTCGGCCAACCCATTCTTAAGTTATGATTATTTTGGTGGGCGCGTATGGCTACGCGATTTCGAGCCGCCGGAAGTGTGCGGATAGCCCGCCTCCTGGGCTGAAAATACGCGAGCGCTTGTCGCGAGAAAAAATGGGCGCCACAATATCATGACCCTCTCGAAGTGAACAAGTTGTAGTTTGGGCATCGCAACTTGCGCATCGGACCAAGCGATGTACACTTGTATCACCTCAAAAAGAAACACAAGTATTTACCGGTATTAAATTATTAATAAGCTCATCTCTGGGGTACCGTAACCAAGAAGCATAAACAGCACTAAAAGCGTTCTGTAACTACGAGTACGCATATTAAATTCATGTTCTCGTGCTTAAATAAAATGGCTCTAAAATATTCTTTTTTTTATTTTGAAAAGTATCAAAAGTACAATTTATGTTGAAAACACTCTTGGCGTTTTTCTTCTTGAAGTCCAAAAGAATGTCAAATAACCCAAGATATTTAATTTTGTATAGGCCTACCGGTATTGTACAAAGAACATGTACAAAACTAAATATGTAAGAGTACATCTGTACAATGTACATTGTTTAGTGCGTACGTGTACAATTGTACACATACGCTTACGTATACCGTAATAAATTTCCTAGACGAGAATCAGTTAGGCCTGCAACTTTTTTTTCCCAGTTTTTAAATGCATTTACGAAGACTTGGAAAGCATCGCGGTAATTTAAAAGGGTTTTTTTTCATTTTTTAAAAGTACATCTGTATTGTTAAAGCATAAAAATATATGATGTTAAGAAAACCTTCATGACACAAATGTTTAGAGAAGAAGCAAATGAAGTTCTTTTTTGAAAAGCAAGAAATTTAATAGCCAACTGCTGATGTGATGTTACGAGTTACTCTAACTGGGACATTATTAGAATATATAATTACTAATAGGGCTCCGTATAGCCTGATGGTTATAAACCTTTAGGTTTAATTAAGCCTACCTCGTTTCCGTTGTACGACCCAGTGTTCGACACAGTGACTTCGATCTTGACGGACTGCTCCACCAGCACCTCAGACGGCGTTAAGACTAGATTCGAATAGCTGAAAGTCGTGTACGAGAGTCCGTATCCAAAGGGAAACGACGGTGAATCCTGGTCCCAGTAGCGATACGTCCTGTTGCCCATGTCGAAGTTGGTTATATCGGGAGCCTAAACACAAAAATATATTTAAACAAAAAAGAAGGATAACTTCCACTTGAAATCTAAAACAATTTAACCTGTCCAATGTTTTTGTGCCACGTGAAGGGAAGTCGTCCAGCGGGGTTGCCAAATTCGCCTCTGTTGAGTAGGACGTTAAGAAGAGCGTCTCCGGTCGCCTGAGCAGGAAAGAAGCATTCCAAGACAGCTTGGACAGAGTTCAAAATGGCCGGCTCCAGTTGGACTGGTCCGGCGTTGAAAAGCAGCACAATGATGGGCGCTTTACCGCCTTCAAATAAATATTTAATAAAAAAAGTGATGAAACTCCAGGTAATGTTAAAAACTAATGGGCCTTTAAAAAAAAACATACGAGGGGAATCATAAAGTAAGGTCACTGGTTTAATGGTGACCGCGATCTAAAAACACGAACCAATATGCAACATGTTTTGTACTGGTACTCGTTTGGAAATATGACTGCGCGTGTTTGTTTGTTTCAAAAATATAAGCCAGTGCTCAGCATTGATTTTTAAAGTCACTATTTTATAAATTGAGGAGTCACGTGCATGCTAAATTGCTAATCCATGCAACCACATTCTGAATCGGAAAACGGAATAAGTTCATTGAACATTTTGATGTATGTCCTATGGTTAACAAACAGGGAAAGATTCACCGTGTACAGTGTGTAGCACGGATACAATCTGATGTAGGAATTAGAAAGCTTAAACACGTCCCAAGATGGTTCATGAGGTGGGAGAGATCGCACATCTTTCACCATCCAATCACAAAAGAACTTGACAAGTAAACATTCATCCAAATCTGGATTGTCCTGAAGTAAGCTTATTTCAAATGTACCGGTATGCAGACTATGCAGTAGGCCTATGCACGTACCGAATTTTTAAAAGTAACCAGAAACTGTAACTATAGAAATACATGCAAATGTATGCATGAATATCTATAATTAACATGTGTTTGACAATTTGTGGCTGCACTTGTAGTTTGGTCTCAATACATCTATTATATGAGATTAAATTTTATGTTACTTCCCCTCGTACAAATTGGATGTATGAAAATGTTTCAAATGTTTTGTCAACATTACAAGAATAAAAGTTAAAACAAACCTGCCGTCGAAATGACGTCATCCAAAATTCTTGATTGATTTCCAGGAAGTATCATGTCAGCTCTGTCATTAGACTCGCTCTCGATAGTTGCGCCTATTTTAAGTTTGACGTTAATTAAAATACTAGGATTACAAATACATGTGCATATAGTAACTTTAAAAGTTTAATTGACCTGTTCCCAAACAGACGATAATCAGTTCGGTGTCTTGCAACGCAGTCTTCACAGAGTCGGAATCGTAGTCATCGCAACGAGTGCCATTGCAACCGGGCGCCAGGTTCACTTGTTTGGCGAGGCCTTTGAGGCCGCGGTAGGGCGTCACGGTGTAGAACGGGTCGTACAATGGACTGTAGTCTCCGTAGAGTTCCATACCATCGTCAGCGAACGGACCCACCATCTGAGAAAGAAATTAGAATTTGTAATATGTGAAGAAAAATATATTCTCATAATGTTCGCAATTTTTAGAGACGCGATAATTACGCTAATTATGTTGTAAGAATCTCGCTTGAGAGGCAGCGTTTCATCGGTGTTTTGAAGTAGCACGAACGATTTCTGAGCGATCTCGACGGACAGGTTTCGGTGAGCGTCACTCTGTACCAAATCGTCTGGCGACAGGGTTGCGTAGGGATTGTTTTCGGGTGGATCGAATTCCCCTAGACGAAATCTCGTGTAGAAGAGAGGCTTCAATGATTCGACGAGCGTGTCCATGTCGAGCAAACCCATCGAGATGGCCGCCGGAATCTGCATGTACGTGTTGTTAGGATCGCTGGTGCAAAGCTCAAGATTGCAACCTTTTATATAAACAAAATAATGGTTTGTTGTTTGCAACAACTGTTCATTTAATTTAAATTTAATTATAATTATAATTTCGTTTTGTTACAATTATTACGCATATTAAAATTTAGTTTTTAAATAACGATTAAATCAAGGCCGAAGTAATTAAAATTAATATAACTAGGCCCTACTTGAGTTTTATTTGGATTTAATCTAATTACTAAGCTCTACTCGTATAAATAGTTCGATTATTCGATCTACATACATTATATTTATGCAGTTTTTTTACTTTATTTAGCCCTACTACGCATTGGATTCATTTCAGGGATTTTTTGGCAAATGTTTATCTTAAATCTTTCTCATGAAATCTCATTAACTTGACATTAAATTCTCAAACAAAAGTCAATTTTCCTTATATCTTGTAAGGCTGCATGATGCCGAAGTACCTATACATGTAGAATGATTAAGATTTTCAAAGACTAATACAGAGGTACATTATACGAACCAGCATTGATAGCGGCGGCCGCTGTCGTTGGGCTATCGGGAAGGTAGTTGTGTTTCTCCCAGATAAATCTTATGGCATCTTGATCACTTATGACGTAACCTATGAAGGGGGATTACCGACATAATTCACTTATCGCACTACACTGTACTCTAACCACACCACACTAACCAGTGAAACCCCACTCCTTTCGTAGTATGTCGGTAAGCAGTTTCTTGTTAGCGCATGCAGGAACACCGTTGATACTTTAAACGAAATCAACAAATTAGGCCTAATTACTAAAGTAATAAAGTATTAAAGGCAAGATGCAAATACCAAAAATTAAATCAAAAAATGACAACCTGTTGTAGCTGCACATAATACTATAGGAACCGGCTTCCACACACGCCTTGAATTGAGGTAAAAACGTCAATCTCCAATCCCTCTCGCTGACCTGCAAATAGAAATAATTGTGAATGAAAATAAAATAAAAAAAAAATAAAAAAAAATATAAGTGCAGCGTAATTAATTGCGTACGACTGAGTTGAACGAGAAACGATCATCTGGAATGTTTTCGGGGCCATTGTGAACAGAAAAGTGCTTGCAACCGGCGTTGGTTCGAATGTATCGGTCATGCGGTCCTTGAAGTCCGTGGACGAACGATGCGCCCAATACGCCCGAAAGAAACGGATCCTCTCCGTATGTTTCCTAAAAATATATTCTGGATTAAAATTCTACTCCATCACTCTCGAGTAGGCTTTTCAAACTACATGTAAATCCGGAATAGTTAGAAGAAAATAATTATAAGTATTATTTGCATTAATACCTAAAGTTTATAATGATACCGCAAGTGATACCGTACTTATAATTATTTTCTTCCTAATTATCTCAGACTATTCGGATGTACCGTACGGTACTGTACATGTAGTTTGAAAGGCCTACTAAGATAGTTTCGTAATAAATGCCAATTTAAGACATTTTCAAGATAATTAGCTTTATTGGTGATTATTATGATAACAGTTTAATCTATCCTGCGCTCAGAATGAAAAACTTAAAATGTGTTGCAATGCACTTCCAGTATACAGGGTGTCAGAAAAACTCAAAAAGACTTTGTGAAGATTGGTAATTCTTTCGTAGATTAAATCTTTTGGTTTTTATCTAAATACGTGTAGACCTACACGTAATGCATTTAAAAACTTGAAGCATGAATTCAAGGCAAAGCATATGAATTCAGGCAACACGTGTAAAATGTTAAATGTAATGCAAATCTCAGGCCTTGCTCGAGTCAAGACAGCTTTAGCAACCTCCGGTTAAGAAGGGAGATCAGTAAAATTTCGTGAGTCCGAAAATACAATCGAGAGGTGCGTGCAGAACTTCAGATGATAATTTGCCTTCATAACCGCAATTTACTACAGATGTCTTTACTTGAGACAGGCCTGAGATTTGCATTAGTGATTCTGGGGTCAGGAATCGAAATAAAAAGTTTTTAATATTTAAAATACGTAATATAAATTGTAATAAGTGAAAATTGTTTGATAAATTTGCTGATACCAATCGACTAATGAAATAGTTTTAGCGTAGAAATGTATAATTAATTGCAAAAATTTGATTACGGTACCTGATTACGTCCCCACAATGGATGTCTCATTATGTTGATGACTGGACTGAAGCAGCTAGCGCCTTTCCTTGTGGTGTAAATCTCCTTGCTGCTGAAGTAGTTGAAATACGCTCTCACTTCCATTGAAGTGGCTTCGGCTGTTCGGTAAATTATGTCGGTGCTAAATAAGAAAGTTTACCAACAAATAAATAAATAGCGTCAATGTTTACGTTTAAAAATATTCATCAAGAATGAGCTTGAAAAGGTGAAAGTCCTACCTGAATGTGGCAGCGAGACCTAAAGCCTGAGGAAACGACGTGGCAGCAACCGAAAGACCGTCTCCGCGCAGACATTCCGTGTCCCATGGATAAGGATTTATGCCTAGACGCGTGATGGCCGGTGCCGGTCCCGATCCTGGTGAGGTTCCGCCGTGCGATAGTTGAAGCGCTAAAGAAGAGATAAATTATTTTAAATAAATGTGCATCTCTTTCAATAAAAATTGTAATTATTTTTTTCTGCATTCAATTTTGCAAGAACATCAGAAGTAACTCTTACTGATCTCCTCTAACGTGAGACGTCCGACCAAATCGTTGACTCGCTCCTCCCATGACAAAGAAGTGTTTCTGAACGGATAATAATCATCGTCATTCACAGCGGACGTCGAAGTTGTCCTCGAGTCTAAATAGCAGAACAGGAGGCCGCAAGCGATCAGTAAGCGGACGAGTCGGTCGACGTCGAACATTTTCGTGCCTGTTTCAACGACAGTGAAATGGAAACTGTTTATTGTCGAGATTATGTCGAGTATTTATACTAACAACTTATCCAATTCAAACGATTGTGAATCGTGATAAGAGCGATACGAATTTATAACATACCTTGTACGTGACAAACCCATGTAGGCCTACTATTTGGCGACCTTCAAACGACATTTTTTCAGCCAACAACAAGGCAACTAATATCTGTAATTAAAACAATCAAATACAATTACAATTTATTTAATAAGCGATATTATAAACAAAAGCCCTAATGGAAATACTTCCTAGGCATGCCTTAATATTGCAATTACAGTACACTGTATATGTCTATATGATTCAAAAAGTAAGCGTCCCGCTTTTATAATATTGGGAATAGATCAAATATTGCGATTACGCCTAATCGAGAGCCCGGTAATAAAATAATTTCGTTGAAGGATTATTTTAAGCATTTTATTTTATTCAATTTAATTTATTATTAGCAATATATTGCTGTGATTATTACAAAAAAAACATGTTAGGCCCACTCTACAGTTCAAAATATAACAAACAATTATTTCCTTACAAGATTTACCACATGGAAACAAATAAAGAGGGGGAGGGAGTGTAACAATTCGGTTGCTAATCACATCATTGGCATCAACCTTCATTATTAATTTTATTATCACAAATAACGTCAAATCACCGATAAAAAATAGGCCTGTTGTTGAAACATTTTTTTAAAATAATCATAAATGAACGTGGTCTTGACGGTTCCATTTTTTTGTCAGCTTTTATGTTTGTCGACATGCATATTTGATTCACGCAAGTTCAAGTGAATTCATACATGTACAGTGTATTTTATTTTAGAAAAAAATCAATTTTTAAATTTATTTGCATTTTTTCAACTATCTGCAATAGCACTCGGCCTATGTATGAGTATAGGGATTTATCCAGGATTATAGTTGCGTTTGAGGTTTGTTGAAAATGTAGGGGGAAAGGATGGGGGGGGGCAAATCGATACTTATCGATATAAATCGCGGTGTTCATCGATTTGTACCAATTTATGGAAAATTACCAAAGACTATAGTACAGTATATAAAGTCTATATAGTCTCTGAAAATTACCGAAAGGCGGCTACCGTACTACGTTTTGACCAGTTTTGAGGAAATTTGAATTTGACTTTTTGGCGACCGCCTCACCCGCCTAGGCCTAAATTCAGCCTAATTTAGGCCTGAATCAGGCCTAAATTAGGCAAATTATGTTTTGTTAATTCTGAGTAACAAATCTGTACCCTATTAAGTACGGTAAAACAAAAATAAACAAATAATAGGCCTATATGGCAAAATAAATAATTAACAAATCGACTATTTGTGCAACTTTACACCCCCTTCCTCCGCCACAGAGGGTGAGTTTGGATAGAAATTTGAGGGCGTAATTAAAAATGGGGGGGAGGGGGGTGGTTGGTGGTGTAGATTAATCCCTGTACGACCGAGTAGGTCTATAATTATAAGCTCTAATAATAGGCACTTAATGGGAAGATTAAGTGATAAACAAAAAACAATGACGATCACATGATCTTCATTTGGCTGCCGTGTAAGTGGAAACTCACTTTAGAAACGATACAGGTAGACGAAAGATTAGATGGTTCGCGCACTCTCAGTCTAAGCGCGTCCACCATAATAAATGTAGGCCTATACATATCACGATATGTGTTGATTGCCCGTTGTAGGCCTACAACAGGCAATCAACACGTTTGAGGATTCACATTAAAAGTAACGTGACGCGCGACTGTTCCAGATGAATTGATTACATTATGCAAACATAGAATAACCATTGTCGATAAGGCACTCATATTACACATCTTGTGGAGGGCCACCGAAGTAAAACTGGTTCACATGGGCGAATTTTTGCCGAGAATTTCCGTTAAATTTCCATGCGAACTGGGACCACTTTTGATGTGACAAAATAAGTCAAGATTAGTCAATCTAGTAACGTGACGAGTTCGCATGCGAATTTAATAGAAATTTGTAGCCAAGATAGTCCATATATGTATGATATCAGCTTAAGCCTATGATTGAGGCGCCGGAAACATAACATTTGCAAACTAGGGAAGTAAATCTCTACACTTTCGCTGATAACCACACCGAATTAAAATGTGATATATTGGGGGCAAGCACGAATTAAAAACTGGCTTCGTGCCGCGTTTGAGCAATCAATTCAAGAAAATCGAAGATACATGTATGCAGGTTGATAAGCAACTGTTTAATACGTGTACTAGCTTGCATAGGAAAACGATAGTTTCAAAAATCCATGGGTTTAAAACTAAGGCTGGTATCACTAAAGTGCTCAATTAAGTGATTTTTCAACGTGAATCGAGTCACGTTGGAGAAACGTCGCTTCATTAATGATCATGAAATTGAAGTAATTTTTCTGATTTATCAATAGGAATTTATTTGGGTTTATTTGATTTGATGCAATTCTTGAAATACGATTTGCTTACTGAATGATGGTTAATTAATCGAGTGTTATCAATTATCATGATACACGTGTCCTCGAGAAAAAAAAAAGACTAGCAATACCTTGACTATAGGCCAGGCGTATGGTGGTCCAGGAAGAAAATTAAGAAATATTGTCATTGAAACCTTAATAACAATTCACTTTAGGCCTATGAAAATAAATTCTTCGGGCAATTTGATTTGGCAACTTACACTATATCTACCTAAACTACCTATACTGATAATAAAATACTACTTTTAAACAATTTGAATTATGTGGTACCTGTGGCAGAGGAAGTACTATATGTAGTAGAAAAGCTGCGCCAAACTAGCTGTCATGACTCATGAGAGAAAAATTGAAACAAAAAATTAATCTACAGATTAAAATACGATCTCGTAATACCCAAGTAAGAAACCAAAGGCTAACTTTATTGTAGGCCTACCCTATACGATATTAGGAAATAAAATCCATCGTCTCAATATTCCTAATAGCCATATCTAAAAAAATGTGCTAAATTAAACTAGACGCAATTGCCAAATTTATTTTAAAAGTAATCTTAATCCGAGTGTACACTACCTATCCTGCTGTAATAATAAGGCTGTTAACTTTTCTAGTTGGAATGGGCCATTAAAATCGTTCATAAAACGCTCTCGGAACATGGCATAGGAACTTGTAATAAACGTAGACCCAGAGTATTAGGCTATAAAAGAACATATTCTCTGTAAATCGGGGAGAAAAAACATGTTGCCATAAAATAGAAGCTCAAATTCGTAATAAGCGCAATTGGTAGGTTTAGCCAGCACTGTATTGTTTGATTCTTCGTAAACGAACTATAAAATTTGTATGGGATTAAAATACCTATACTCTGAGACCAACTCTTGAGCTAAAGACAACTTTGATGTGACGAGTTTCAAAGTCCCGGCAAGAAAGATTCTATGCTACGCATACAGACATTTTACCATGAGTCAATATGTAGGCCTACTAGTAAATCCGTAGTATAGCGTAGATAGTTTCTTCAAGAATGTTTGAATCATTCATCGATCTGATAGTTAGCGCTGCATTCACGCATTCGGATACGCACGAACGCCACCGAGCAAGGACGCATTTTTGCGCTCCAACGACACTTTCAACATCCACGCAAAGAAGCTCAAGTACAGTCCCCAAATAAAAGTCAACAGAGCTCCAAACGCCGTCAGATAGAATCCAGCCTTCAGTCCAGACTTACCTATATGACAAATGAAATAGAAAAAAAAATTTAATACATGTAGAATTGTACATCTGTAGTACCGGTACCCTACAGATGTACTAAATCTGTACTTCTGTACAAAGTCGCGACATCATAGGCGACAGCCCAGCCTAGCGAATTTTAGTATAAAAGCAGGGCTTAATATACATGCAAACTCGAAAATAATTGATTTAAAAAAAAATGAGCGAGCCAAGCGAGGGATCATTGGGAGACATTAATTGGCCTCAGGATCATGACAATGAAATCCGTTTTCAAAAATGTGGCTCGGTTCCCAAGTACCATATGATGAAATCCGCGATATTACATCATATTGCACACCCTGTATCTTGGAAACCGAGCCAGATTTTTATAAACGGATTTCACTGTTATGATCCTGAGGCCAATACATAGGCCTAGGCCTACCCATCACTGTATTATGCATGATGGTCGACCAAGCTGGTCCAAGCAATGCCTAACATGGGGATTGGGGAAACTCTAAAGGTGGTTCCACATGAGCGAATTTCTGGCGAATTCGCCAGCGAACGCATCACGTGACTACTTTTCTCGGGCGCTTATTGGTCCAACGTGATCACGTGATGAATTCGCGGGCGAATTCGCTGAAAAATTCGCCCATGTGAAACCAGCTTAAGCTCATTGAGGCACCAGTATAAATAGGCCTACTTGTTGTATCAACAGATTTTTATGAACTTTTTGGGGGTTTACTTTTTGACTATATAGCAGAGAAAACCGTTGCCACCCTAATACATAAGCTTATACATTTTCAGCTCCACTTTTTTTCAAATACGCCTACTAGTGCATTTCAAATACTAGACTACGGTACCGTAATTTTCGTAATCAGGATACTAGAATCCATAAGAATAACCTATGTGCTACGAAAAACATTTAAAACCGTACCGTGGTGTTCAACCAATGTGATCGTGATGTAGACTATAGTTCCGATGAGCCCGAATAGTTGCACAACGAAGCCCAGCTTGACGATGTTTCCTAGCATCTGCGGCGTGTACCACTTCTCGACCATGCCCAGTCGGTCGAGAACGGCCAAGTGGAGACAGAAGGCGGCAAACGCACCTGCATAAATAATTCAGGAGAATTATCGGACCGCCGGACAATTATGCGTAGACAAACTACGAGCGTATATCGGAGCGTCCGACCAAATCTCCAGAAATCTCCAGATTGATTATCGGGCCGTCTCTCGGACAGTTGGACCAAATCTCGGTTCGAAACCGACTGACAAGAAATTACAAGAGAGTTATACTGATCTATAAGTGAATACGGAGGTAATCCTGCACTATATCTCGGTCATATGCATACAAGTATACATTACTTGTATGCATATGACCGAGATATAGTGCAGGATTACCTCCGCATTCACTTATAGATCAGTATATCTCTCCTGTAATTTCTTGTCAGTCGGTTTCGAACCGAGATTTGGTCCAAGTATACATGTACATTATAGGCCTAGACAGTACTCACTACCGTAGTCATTGAGTACAGATCGGAAGAG
>JAQIYI010001699.1:0-11168 GCA_034700265.1 Polyzonium germanicum
GCCTACACATCAGTCTTTACTTAATTTAAATTTACCAAAAATAAACTCATTGCAATACAAGGGGAAACTTTAAGCTCATTGTGCGACCAGGAAATATGAACAGATTGTTATGAAATTGACAGGAATTTTCTTTTTTACTATATGGAACAGAAATATGAGTTGGAGAATATGAAATTTTATAATTATTGGACAGCGTTGAGCATGTGACAATTAATTTCCATTGAATTGCATCTTATCGATGCACTTGGCGGTAGACAATGGAAATTGTCGCGTTGCAAAAGACGAGCTTGAGTGAGACAAGCTCAAGTGTGTGGTTAGTGATACGCGGGCCTAAGGCTGGAATCTGCACTGATAACTTTTAGAGCTGCAGTCTCGACTTGAAAAAATCCCAAGACAGGCTCTGATGACGTCGCTCAGAATTAAAAAAATGATGTATTCTCAGCCTGTCTTGCGATTTTTCCATCATTTTTTTTAGTTCTGAGAGAATGGAGAAAGGCAGACGTCATCACAGCCGCCTGTCTTGGGATTTTGTTCAAGTCGACGAGACTGCAGCTCTAAAAGTCATTCAGATTTTTCAGAATATTCTAATTTGCTAACTTGTAAGTATCGATAAAGCATCGTCGCTATATTTGAGATTTCGCGAACCGATCGCAAAGTGCCGCCACGCCGCACCCCTATTAAACACGTTGTCAAAATGAAATCTTGTGGATCCCAATTTTCCCATGCGTTGAGTAACGAGAAAAGAGAGATCCTGAAGGATTATGCTGCTCAGTATTGTTGTTGCAGAATATTTCCATTCAAGGAACTGACGTGGAGGCATGCAAGGGATGGACAATGTCTCGGGATGAGGAAAGCGGACACGTCCGACAATCGCGCGCAAATCGGATTAGCCTCGGGACGTGTCGCACATAAGCACAAGTAACTTTGTTAGGCCTAGCCGTGGGGCTCTTGTAGCGTGAGGAACAGTAGGCCTATTTCACTCCTTTCTACCAGGGATTAGTTTGAGCCTTTGAGGAGCATAAATAGTGGCCAACACAAGCTCTGCGACCCTGTGCTCCTGCGGGGTAAACAAATCGCTCCAAATTTAGGCCTAACAAGTGACAGTTCTCATTCTGGGCTAAGAATCTAGGCTGGTATCACTAGCGGGCATAAGGCGATTCTCCAGAGTGACTCGAGCGGTGCTCACCCATAGGTTAACACGAGTGAGCAATGCTCGAGTCACTCTGGAGAATCGCCTTATGCCCGCTAGTGATACCAGCCCAGGTCTTAACACACTGGGACTAACATGCACAGACTTCAGTTTGTCTTACTCGAGTCGGCGTTTTGCACGTGACAATTATTTCCATTGAATAATATTATGAAGATCGCATGCACTTTGCATTCTCAAGATCGCACGATGAATCTCGAGAATGCACGTGCGATCATGCAATCATGGAATTAAGGCAAGCTCAAGTCTGTGGTGAGTGAAACGAGTCCGAATGGCAATTCTCACATGCAAAATGCCGACTTGAGTAAGACGAGCGTCAATGCGCGGTCTTGAGAATGCCCGTGCGATCGATAAGGGAACGCAATGGGAACTCGCGCGTAGCTCAAGTCTGTGATTAGTGACACGGGCCCAAGGCTGGTATGCATCCTATCTTTTACTAAATTCATAACTTGAGCGGAGCTTAGTTTAGCTCATCTCAAGTCTAGTCTTGATTCAAGTCACTATTTACTTCTCCATATGCTGCATTATGGAGTAGTCTTCACTTTTTAGACACTTTTCTAAGACTTAGGGGACAAAATCTGCGACTTGAGAGACTATGGTTAGGCTATGGATGGTTATAAGTTTTATAACGAACGCTCAAGCAGTACTTGAAAGAAACTAAACTAAATTCAAGCCCCAAGTCAAGGATTTTCTTCCCTAAGGCCTATAAGGTGCCTACAAAGTTAAGACGCGTTCAAGTCTACTCCATGCTCCAGCATGGGAAACAAAAACGTGACTGGAATTAGACTAGACTTGAGATGAGCTCAACTAAGCTCTACTCAAGTCATGAATTTAGTAAAAGATAGGGATGCCAACCGTAGAGCTTAGTTTCGTTTGCTTCAAGTCGTGCCGCTCTGTTCCGTTACAACCCTTAGGGATACTAGCCTTAGGCTGGAATCAGTAGAGCATATCTTAAGACCAGTCTCGAGTCTATGAAGTCTACATAGAAGGTGAGATTGGTCACGAATTTCCTAAGATCGCGTAATGAGATCGAGAGGTGCGTTGGGATCATCAGAGTACTAATTCGATGGTAATCCCCATTCATAGATGGTGATCCACATCCAGCCTGTCTTAGGGTTTTCTCGAGTCGAGACAGCTGCTTAAAGTGTTTTGTGATTCCAGCCTTAGTCCGCTTCTGGCAATCGGAGCTTATTTGCTCGATCACTTGAAAGGAATTGCTGCGCATGGTCCTACATTCCAAAGACCCTTCTCCGGAGGGAGTCGTCCGTGGATTCTTGTCCTCGTATGTCCCTTTGGAGTGTGAAATGGCTCCCGCTCCATCCTCTTGTCACCCTGTCCGCCTTAATACTTCTCTTTCACCAAGCATTTCTCTCTGTGGCACCCAGCTTGGAGGGGGCAGGGTGCATGGCCATTCAAGTCTCAGGAACGCTTATGAAGATCTAAACATGAACGCCTACCATTGCTGGCAGGACTCTCTGGCTGTTGCAATGCCGGTCAACAACATGTCCAAAGACATTCGTGGAAATCTTGCAGGCGGCGGCAGATAGGCCTAGTTTGAGTGGTTTCCCGTAAGGTCACCATCTCGCGCGGCGCATTCTTCTACAGTCCTTGGAGACAGGAATTAGGCCCGGCTCGGTTGGACATCATCAATGGTCACATTTTAATCATGATTAATTGCTCTGCGGTTCCTCGCTAATCGATTCGGACATTGTAGGCGGACAAGCCCATTTGGAAAATTGGTAAAAAAAAATTCAAAAGGCTTCAAACGGAAATGCAGGAATTAGGCGCCGCCTAAACTTGCTCTTCGGGAACCCCCGAGGGGCTTCTGCACTCGCCTAACGACTGGAAACCGCAAGACTGAAGAGGGCATCTTTCATCAAAGGGCACTTAGGCCTACTTGCGTTCACCTTTATGGCCTCGTTGAAGTCGACGCTAGTTAGACGGTGGTTTCTAAACGAGGCTAATGATTGTTTAATTGCCCTGACTTATTCTTCCTTTTAGTTAGACGTGAAGACCTGGGCTGGAATCCCTAATCACTCTTAGAGCTGCCTCATCCTTCAACAAATCCCAAGACAGGCTTAGAATTCGTCCATATTTTCCATTCAGAGAGAATGGAGAAATCATGACAGCCTGTCTCGGGATTTCTTCAAGTCGGAGATAGCTCTCACGGGAGGCGCCATTTTGAATATAGGGTAAATGAATTAAGCCCTCAGATTCATTCCATTAAGGTCTACGAGCATCGAAGGCGTATGACCTGTGTGTCACGTGAGACGCCATATCGAGTGTCACGTGGCGTGCATCGCGATTAAACACATATCGTCTACCGGAAGTGAGATTTACCCTATATTATTTCAAATAAATTGTTAAAAATAGGCATTTTCATTGAAAATAAAATAAATCAAAAATTACAAGAAATATTTTCTTTAAAAATAAAGTGTTTTGAAAAAGCTAAAGCTTAAAAGTGAAACTTGTTGTCGCCGCTTCCCCTTTAATGGCGGCTGCTCATTGACGAGGTTTCCTTTTAATGGCGGCTAGCCATACAGGGAGTATTCAAAACAATTCGTCGTCTGATTTTGCCCACTATTTCCGCCGTGCAAAAGGGAACTCTGGCGGCAGAAATGCGAAGCCCTTACTTGGTGTAGGATGCAACTATGCATTCAATGATAAGTCAACAGGTCCTGTGGACCCAATTACAGACCCCTAGGCGCTAGCAAGAACCAAGGGACGTGACAGACACCCAAGGGATACAGGAAGGAATCGAACCCCTAGCCAGTGGTCTGGAGTAGAAGCGAGCTCCAACCTAGTAGGTAGGTCGTTGCAATGCGAATAAGGCGACAAAAATTCAAGTCGGAATTTGGCTTTGTGTCCAGGTGGCGGTCGCATACCTTGGGCCCCGCATGGTCCATAAATATCGATCTGAGGACGACAGCGCGGGTCAACGCATGGCGCAAAGCGCACGATGAAGGATGGGTTTTATTTCTGAAATATCATAGGCCTAGCTCAGGTGCGGCGCTTCTATGGGCCTCGTCTACGTCCTTCGGGTCTTTGTCAGAAATATATATTCGTTGAATTCCTCTGCGCTGACATTGCGTCGTAAATCGTTTGTTCTACACAAGAATAAGCAACGCTTAAATGTTACCTTTTTTCTTCTTCTTTTTTTTTCTGGCTTGACAATTAGCGAGAGGACGGACGAATGACGTTTGTTTTATGTGGTCCTGTTGCTCGACGTTCTCTCCCCACACCAGAATCTCGCCATGATTTGTAGTCCGCAGATGTACCATCCACAGGCAGGCCAAGAATGAGCAAGGACAGCGGAACGATAAAGCGTGTACGCTGTGACAACCCGGACCCTGCTCTCTGCGACCGGACGTTGGAGACATCGGACATGCTGAGGTAAAATATGAGCGGAGGTCGCATGAACGATTTCGTGGACATGTACGAAATTCGCCCAGCAGGGGGCACTTGTGCGTGGGCCCCTCGTACCGGTCAACATCAACCATCTGCAACGACGTCCTGTCCTCCCTCGTCTGCTCCAACTCGCTGTTTACGGCTACGCTCGCGTAGCACACCATGTAATATTTTTTACGCTTCCCATGCTAAATCGCAACAGAGTTTCCCTTTAATGGCTGCTGTTGCTCAGTGTTAGCACAATGAGACTGGTTCTCTTTCAAGGTGGCTAGCAGACGACGCTCATTTCCGGCTTACATTTTATTTACACCATTACTGGGGATACAAGGACCCAACTCAAATGCATTTGAATTTCAAATGCATTTGAGTCAAATCTATCCGCCATTAAAAGGGAACTTTGCCATTGAATCAACATTGCGCAGCCGCCATGAAAAGGAAACATGGTCGCGATTTAACATTTGGGCACCGCAGCAGCGCTTCTATTGGCCAAAATGTGAACCCTTGAAAATATTACATTCAAAATAGACGATTTCTCCATGACAGCCGCCATTGCATGATAGAAGTCATGAGTACATTTTTCTTATTTTATGACATTTATTTATGAAAAATGGTTTGGCGATTATGAGCTACTACATAACTACATGACTTATGCTTACTTCAATTAATCCGTCTGAGAACAAACTACTAACATATAATGGCGGCTCGATTCCTCTGCCAAAACAATCGTTGGATCCAAGGCTCGCTGCTCAAGCCCAGGTCCTGCAATGTACTCGTATATATCCATAGTTCAACGGTGTATTAAACCTCTATTCCATGTTTACCCCAGCTTTTTGCTTTTAATTTTTGCCGCCTGGTGTGCGAAACTGGTTTAAGTGGGGACCGGGGTCACTTGACCTTCTCTGAACGCGCACCAGGGGTTCCCCTGGCTTTGTTCAGCTGCGCATGCGCACTCGCCATTCAAATTCCTGTCCATGAATCGAACGCTAATTAATTATTTGTCTGTCTGGTTGGTACTTCCAAAGCGAATCGTCCTTCAAGATCTGTTAAATAATTGTAGGCCTGGGCCTAGATACCTATAGGCCAGTGTGTTCGGAAGCAGACGACGAGTTATTTTGCATACTGAAGCCACTTTGAGTAAATGTATGCCACATGTTATGCTTCACATTATCACCGCCAATTGCGCTGCAGCACTTCATGAGTAGGTTTCCCTTTAATGGTGGCATACACAATTTTAAATCATGAGTAGGTTTCCCTTTAATGGTGGCATACACAATGTTAAATCAATGGCAGGGTTTCCTTTTAATGGCGGCCAGCAGACGACGCTCATTTCCGGTTTGCCGGAAATGAGCTTCGTCTGCTATCCGCCATTTAAATGAAACTTTGCCATTGATCGGTCGTCATGAAAGGTAAACATGGTCGACATTTAATATTTAGAGCCGCCGCAGCGCTCCTAGTGGCAAAAATGTTTAGCCTAAAAATATTACGTTGGTGTGTAACTGCCATAACTGCTATTGCGGACAGATCATCATCACGTGTGTGATTTGAGCCCATGCTCGCATCGCTCGCTCGGTCATCTAATCAGTTACTCATGCCAACCCTGCTGGACATTGTCCATAGATTTTGCGACCAACAAAGGCAGATCATGTCCGAGCCAAGTCTTCTCCCTTCGCCTTATGTATTTCGGCCCCGTAGTTAGCTTATTGGACGGGACAAGCCGTCTCGACCGCCAAGCGACCACGCAATAAACTACGAGACTCGAGGGCATAAAGAAGTCGAGATGAGATTCGTTGGCAAAATCGCATCCAGTCATCGCAAATCGTTGTTCACTGAACTCTAGCGTCGTTTACGTCGTTAATTACGCCGCTGCAAAGTCGTTTAATTTACTGGGCAGGGAGCGACTTAACTGGCCAGTTTAGTGGAAACGTTTGTTCGCTAATTCGCCCACGTCCGCTGCCCTGGGAAAAACAAGCAGCAGACGATGATTCCAATTAGCTGGCAACACTGGCGGCCAACGTAATTACTGGTCATTAGCTAAACGGCCAGGCTAATTAAACTTTGTCGGCGTCTGATCGCCCTTAGCGATGGATGCTTTGTCCACTGCATGTTATTGCGTGGCTCACTTTTAGTGCATAAAGTATCATAAAAATTGTCATGCAACAAATTATTGTTTTTATTTAAATTAAAAAACCTCCAGCAGCAACAACAACATCATCATCATCAAACAACAATGGCCAATGCCACGGTGAACTATGAGCGAAGAGTAATTGAAGTTAGGCCTAGCCTAACCTATTCTTCGCCCAACACAACAACAAAAAACATCATCGGAAAGCAAGACCTGAACCAATAATTTTGCAAAGAAATTATTATTAAAATGAAAGCAAAACGCCTGGCGAAGGCCTAAAAGAAAATTGCATCTTGGCAGTTAATTGAAATTTAATAATAAACGCCTCAAAGCGCCATCTAGAGGTGAGTGCGAAGAAGTAATTCCACATCCTTCAACAAACCAAAAGTTATTGCACCCAGAAAATTAACATTAATACACGGCTCTGGACGCTAAAACAAATGCGGTTGAATATACAGATGTAAATGGGCCTAATAATATCCGTGTTGCTCGCGTATAGGCCTAGGCCTGTAGATTAATTAAGAGCCCCGGCCTGCAGAAAATTGCAAAATAATTCTCTTAGGACCGTAACAAAGATGGCGGAAACCGACACGGGTCAAATTAAAGAATTTAAGAAATTTCGTGAATTATCACTTGGAAAAAATAGGCAATTTTCGTACTCCTGAGGGGGGCGTGTAATACGGCTAACCGGAAGTGAGACTGTTGAAATCCAAATAGGCTACGAAATGAGCATAAAATCATGCTATCACGACAAGTCTTGTGCATAGGATGCAAAGAGTAAAACTTTACGATGAAAAGTTCTAGGCTAGGTTTGAAAAATGATAAAAAAATAAGCATAAAAATTAAAAATGGCTCACAGTCTGCGTACCGTAACTCTTAATTAGTATTTTGTTTTCTTGCAGCCATTCAGCGCAGATGCAGGACTAAGCATAAAATCTTTTGTCAGCATCTCTGTAGATTACAAAACATGTAAACATTTTGTAAGAAATGCATGAATAAGGAAAAAAACTGTTTCGAGTGTTTTGGAATAAAATAAAAAAATCTATTATTTAAATTCACGTAGCCTAGTGTTTTTTTTTCTTATTTTTCTTTTTCTTCTTCTAAACTTGCTGCTATTTTAATGCAATTCCGGGTTGCTTTCTTGGCAAAAAGAAAAATCCCTTTACGCAGCAGTACGCGGTGACTTCACATTACATTAAAATGGTTGGTCGGTATCGATATACGGTAGGCCTACAAATGAAATGGAATTAAGTGAATGAAAAAAATCACATAAAACTTCCGCTTTGGAGCACAAAGTAAAAAAGAAAAAAATTCTATTTTTTCTTTTAGATTTTAAGTTATAGAAAAACTGGAAATTTTACGACGCTCAAAACAATCGTGAACGAAACTTGTCAATTGTTCTCCATGTAGATTTGCAAAAGGCCTTTTAAGATGACGGAAAAGTAAGAAAAAAAACTAGCCGAAAGTCGAAATAGTGCAGTTAATAATTTCGTGTCGATTTTTCTTTATGAAAATAAACGTCAAACAATCAATTTCCGTGAAAATGATTTCTTTATGGGCGTCAGCGCTAAGCCTAAATCACACAGCGTTTTTAATTCATCGGCTAATAAAAGCACAACCGCAATAAAAGAAAAATATATAAAAACAATGCGTCGCTAAGCTCAGCATGGGCTCAAGATTCTAAAATTATACGGATTTCTAGCGGTATTAGGAAGGCCTTTAGCAAGTCATATTCCAATGCGAGCTAAGATATGCACAAGAAGATAAAAATTTGTTATTTTACGCCACGTGTTTTTTGTCCCCACTAGTTTCAGCTTTTACTGTGGCCACGTGTTTACATGCAATTTCGAGTCGTTCAGCATGGCTACAGTTGGCCACGGAATGAAAATCGTCTGCTTGGAGATGTCACGAGCGATTTGCGTGACAATTTAAAGCGTAGGGAGATTTATAATTGATTGGGCTTCACCAATATATAATGGCCTGAGCACGGAGCCACGCCTAGAAACAAAACCATCTAAAAGAAAGCAAAAAAAATCCAATTGTACATGCAGAGAAATATTTGCAAAAGAAAAAGCCGAAAATCACAAGATGGCAGTGCGGAAGATAAGCACGGATGCGTTCTCTCATGTAGCTGCGACGGTCACAGCACGATGCGCGGCCAGCCGACTACTCATTAGTCATTACGCACGTTAAAGTAGGCCTACAGTAACAGTTGCATGTACACCTGCAGAGCATCACCAGAGAGATACTTTGCTCGTTCACTGTTCATTCACTTAAGCTTCACTAAGTGCAAAAATGCAACGAAAAAAATGGAAACAAGCGAGCACTTTCCCTGAAGCTAAACGACATGCAGTGCGAATTTTCGTGAACACCATTAATTTAAAATGAAATTCACACGCACGCCACAACCAGGTAAAAACTAAAAAGCGTTTGGCGGGAAGACGATGAAGAAAAAGAAAATGAACGACACATCGTGCGATGCGCCTCCTCGCGTCCATCAAACTGATAATTAAACAGGTGCTAACCGTGCGACAACACTCGAGTTTACCAGCACTCCACTCACACTTGTTGTCCATACTTACTAGTTAGAGGTAATAGCCAGCGCCTGGGAGAAAGTGTCCAAACTGATTTCCATGCAAGCAAAAAGTGCACACAATTGAATAGGCTCAATTCAGGCCAATGTAGGCCTACAATTCATACATGCATTGCTTGCGCCCGCAAAGGCAAAACACTTTTCGAGGCTGCTAAAATGCATCCTTATTGGGGAGGAGGAGGATTAAATGTAAATAGGCCTCGATTTAAATATATGTTTAAAAAATGTATCAACGGAGGAGAACGAGTTAATAAGTAATAACAAGCGAATGGACGCGGTCGACGAAGGGGTCAGGTCAGGCTCGACCAACGGACGGCCCGATTACCTTGAGTTGAAGTCGAGAAGAAGCGAAGTAGAGGCAGCTGACCAACATTACATTTACATGCATGTACGCCATTCAATGCTCAACCCTTTGGTAATGGTGCGCGCGACTTCCGCACGATCCAAATGACCAATTAAAATACAACCGCGTGGACAAACAATGGAAACTGGTGACCAATTTTGCCACATCGAGTACCGGTACTGCTGTAGCCTGCCTACCCGAGTGCGTGTGTAGCGCCTCCTAGTTGATGGCCCACTGCTGTCGTTAATCGTGGCCTTGCAGGAAATGAAAACAAACAAGCGGACATTTAGCTTCCTCAATTACAACAAGTTTTTTCTTGAAAAATTCTAGAAAACAGAGGGAAAAAACGGCGGGATGGACTTGGCCGGCCAACACACTTTCCAAACCCAAGAGGACTGACACACTTTGTTCAACTCGCGCGGTCAGATGACAAAGCACGGACAAACGGACATGGAGGATGAGGTATAACCTGCATTATAAGCCTGCAATTTTTTCTTGTCACTGTTGTTGTTGTTGTTGTTTAGGCCTTGTCATAAATGACATTCAAATTCTCTCAATTGAAGTTCAACCGGGGTCGCCATCGCAGTAGGAGGCAGGTCTGCAGTACGGGCGGACAGACAGACAACAAAAAGGTAGGCCAACGTGCCTCTCGAGCAAACCATTGGAGGTGAGCACTTGAGCTGCACTCGAAAAAAAAGGCCTACATTTATTGTGTAGGCCTAACAAACAAGTCCGACCGGCTAGAAATCGCGCCGCATCTTTTCAGAATAATTATAGAATACAGACGTAATGAATTGTGATAAAATTAGTTCAAAAGGTCACGCTACGCGTACAACAGTGTGCAACAAAAGCAGCAGCAGCAGCAGGGTCTATGGTTAGGCAACGAGTGCATGACTCGGCACTCGAGACAATAGCAACAGGTTGGCTGCCGTAAACGCCCATACAAGTAGGCCTAATGAACAGACAATATAAAATAGAATAAAATCTTAACTCGGTTCAGACGCGGAGATTTAACAGTAAAATATTAAATACTAGGGCACCCGCGCCCACAAGTGGGCGCCCATGGGATGAAACTCTTATGTTGACCCTATTGAGTAAACCATGGTCTGTGGACCACTTCCGGTTTGCCCAATACATTTAAGATAGTTTTTGACAACTTACAGGTGGCCCTTAGGACTTAACATGCTGTATAGGACAACTTCTGGTTGGCCACTCAACATGGGGTTTTGGAACTTGTCACATTTTATATAACTATACTCAACACTGAGCTCTATCAAGAGTTGGCGTGGCGCAGTGGTTACGGTCATCACCCCCACGGTGCCACCCAATTCAGACGTGTGAGGGTTCAAATCCTGGTGTGGAAGAAGAAGGCGTGGCTTCTAATATATAGAAAAGAATGAGGATTTTTGGAATTTTGCTAAAAAATGCATTTTTGGCGCTGACGCCAGAAACGGCGCCAGTGCCATGGCCCTCGTAAACGGAGAGGGGGACGAAC
>JAQIYI010001700.1:0-11161 GCA_034700265.1 Polyzonium germanicum
CCTGTCCAGCTAAAAAAAATATTTGTCCCAAGATATAAAGATGGGGGTATATAGCTTTGGAGGTCATGTCAAACGACAGACCAACCGACTGAAACTTATTTTAGTCAAAGCTGATTTCTCGTGGACAAATGCACTTTGCTGCGAATTTCACTGGAATTCACAGCAACATTTGTCCACATGAAAAAGACTTATCAAGTTCTAGAACTAGGCCTAGCCTAGCCTGAATGTTGATACTCAACTAATATGGTACGGTAGCTGTAGTCAAGTAAAAAAATAAAATGCCGCTTCAACTTACTGAAACAATGGGCCAAGAGTTCAACTCCTGCAAGGAAAAAAAAAAAATTAGCCTACAAGAGTAAACAAAATAAAATAAAATTGCACCGCCAGATGGCAGCACTGATCAGGCGGCGCGGGAAAAGCGTACGTGCAAGGCGCTTAGGCCTATCTGACCTTCAGTTAACCTTGAGTCAACTCAATTCTAACTTGATTTTAATCTGGCCATTGATTAACGCCCCCTCCTAGTTAAAGCTAAATTAATACTCCTGACTACTTATTGGATCGAGATTTACAAATAAACTGACTGCGCGTCCTGTTTTCATGCATGCAAATGCAAGCGGGTGTTGTTGTTCCTTCACCTTACCATCCTTAGGTATGTTGACTCATGGCCGCCCAAAAAACGCGTTGAATTCGCGATAAACCGACTGCGCGCGACTGTGAAACTGTTTGTAAGACTGGCGCGCACATATTTTCCACTTTTTTCACGCGTTTCAGTTGTTTTTCATCGTCTTCTGGGGTCAATTCCAGCGACTAATTCCTCACGAGGCGACGCCATCCCAAGTTGAGCTCAAACCGTCAAATTCGAATCTAACCAGTAGGTGTGACGTCACTGCCATCGAAGATCGAGACCGGACGTGACGTCACGCTTACAAATTCAAATTCGCGCTCCAAGTAGCCTCCTATTGGCGAAGCCGTTTCTGATCATCACTAAATAAATAAAATTAACTGCAAATAGCGAAATATGTTTAGTTTATCGTCAGGTAGCCGCGCAAGTATCCATTTAATTCATCTACGCTCAATAGAAGCGCGAGAAAAACATTCCGCGCCGCAGAATGGCTAGGCCTCAATAGACTGCCCATGCATGCAGGCCTCACCAAAATGTAAATAGAAACAACTAGGCTGTGAACTGCATACGTGCGCCGCGTGCAGGTCTTGATTGACGTTTAGTGCACGTGATTTAGCACGTGCATTGACACACTCAAACGCGACATTTTTGGCTAGACTAGTTAAAATCTAGTTAGTAGAATTGACTCCCTTCAGGTTCGACATAAATACACGAGTTTATTTCCTTGCATACAATTGCATATTAGGCCTAATAATTCACAAAATTAAATAAAAACACACCTTGTACGTGATCAGAAATGAACAACACGATTTCGTACACTATAGGCCTACTCTTAGCGGAAGTGACGTATGGGCCACGTGTTGAAAGAAGCACGTGCATAGTAACGACGAATCCATTTATAATGAAATCGCAGTTCACAAAATAAATAAAACGCGCAGTCCATCAGGAAGAGACTTCGCTCCATAAATGGTCTATTTTAATGACTAGTGATGAAATTAGCAGTGTGGGTGGATCAAATTAATTACTGCAAGTCCATCTCTCTAGTTTGTCCATGGACATCGCGTAATTAGTCATCACTTTCCCTTCACTCAATGAGAAGTCATTGTAATTAAACGACGCCCAAATACCCGGTAATTGGACGCCCGGCTCACATGATCAGCCCGGTTGAGCAGCTCGACATGATTGAGGTCAAATGGAGGTGGGAGTGTGGGACGTCGCCAGTCCGAGATCCAGAGGTTGATTAGCCATCCAGCGGTGGTCCCAGGTAGACCATCGACACTTCCGTGTTGCCGTAGACGGCCGAGACTGCTGGATAGAGCTGCCTGTCGGGCAGTCCTCGAAAGGCCACGCCCAAGAACTCGTAATTCCTCTCGAAGGCGAGCGTGTTGTCGTCGCAGTCGAGCACCACGCGGATCCTCTCGCCGACCTTTGCAGGGAACACACGTTTAAATTCCAATAAAGAGATGTTCATAAATATGAAAGTCAACCGGTAGACGAAACCCGACCTGGTATTTGGGCGCGTTGTTGAGCAGCGGGTAGTTGCCCTGCGAGTCGCCGTTGTGCAGCAGGTGGTTGTCGACCAGGTTCCAGCCCCAGCTCTGGTCGTCAGAGCCTAGCAGCGCCACGTATCCGTGGCACTGCATGGGTGCGTCGCGAGTGGCGATGCCGACGACGGCCACGGTTCCAAGCGGGCCTTCCCACCACACCTTCGCGCAGC
Organism: Polyzonium germanicum; assembly: GCA_034700265.1. NCBI lineage: Eukaryota > Metazoa > Arthropoda > Diplopoda > Polyzoniida > Polyzoniidae > Polyzonium > Polyzonium germanicum. The sequence goes on from JAQIYI010001700.1 coordinate 2,340, forward strand.
AAAACCAAAGAAGTTAGCACACAGGCTCTTGACAAACGGCTGACTGATGATCGAGCTCACCTCCCACGCGTGCCTTCCAGTGCCGAAGCCCACTTTGCCTCGGGCAGCGTCCGTGCTTTGAGCGACCGGGTTTCTGTGCAGCGTGAATCCGTTGGGTTTGACGTAGACGTTGCGTGAACAATCGTTCGGGTTCCATGCGTGGTAGAAGGCTCGAAGTCGTGCCTGCATAAAACAAAACGGTCTATTAGAAGGAGCTTAATGACGCATTGAAGGCGAATTAACGGTCAAAGTAAAACTATATATAATCTGGAGCGAGAATATGATGCTTTAAAAACCAACTTTTTTGTGCATATCTTAGCTTGCAGAGAAATAGGCTCATGTCACCTACTTACTTAGGCTACATTTGTATATCTTGGCTTTTATATACTGTTAATGACTGCATACAGCGCACGGAAAGTAGGCCTCCGGTTCCGATAATAGCGCAAATAGCGCTGACTATAGCTATGTACCAGCTATGGGTATGGGTACAGTACCTTGTAGGTGGGCACTGCGCTGAGGACGTCCGAGCGAAGCGCGTCCTCGGCCAGCCGGCGAACGCAGTGCATCCGCCACACGTCATTGTTCTCGTCGTTCAGGAAACGATACCTGCAATGCGAATAATTTTGGAAAAACATCAAACATATGGCGACCATTAATAGCCCCTTATACATGTATTAAGCTGGCCTCACTGGACGGCACGCATGCCGCGTAACGATGTACGCCATCAGGGGCGATCTACATGCGGTACGCAAAGCACATTCCCAATCAATTCGAGTCTCTCGACTTCACTTCGCCGCCATCCTCCAACGCCCTTCTTCTTACCAGTTTTTGCACGCCAGCGAACAATTCTGCAAAGCCGGCAGGTCGAGGTAGGAGAAGACGAGCGCGAGGACGTCCAACGGCAAATTGGAGGCAGCAGCCGCCGCCATTTTCTTTGTCGCCATCGATCCTCTTGGCAGCGTCGCCAGATCTGCGGCAGCTCAGACAATGCGCTTCCATTTTCATTCAAGTGGCCACTTCGATGGATTTTATCATTTCCGATAGATAATTCGTTAGCTTCTGATAAGAGCCGCGATACTGATCACATTTTTAGGCCATTTGGTCTGAATTTCGCAGCGGCAATAATGGCCATCACGTTGCCTGATTGTCTCACTGGCAACACTGAATGAAGTAAACAACAAAGATGGCGGCCTGAGCGCTCAACTTGAACAATTTGAATTTTTCAACAAATTATTTAAATTTTTCCAGATTATAAGCCATTTCAGCGAATAGTCTTGGACATAAGAGCAAAAGTAAGACAACCTACCTACAAGTACCCACTTTGTCTTACGAGGGACTTGAGCCAGTCATGTCCATCGCAGTGTCAACCAAGCTTTTGAATCCAGGTGAAGTGGAAGCGATCGTCCGCGGCGAGAAGGACAGACGGCGGCTACTCAGACTGGATCAGGTACATGTACTGTAGGTCTTTAGAATAATGTCCAATGGCGTTCAAATCAACGTGTAATTTGCAGGTGAGGAGTAGAAGTCGCGAGAATTCCTCGAGGGTTCTTCTGGCCGTCAAGAACGAAAGACGACATCAACTGCGACTCCTGCGACAACGACTGGAGGTAGGGGGATAATATAATTCAATGTCCACGATCGTGCCCGTCCGTTCGAACGTCTGATGCACAATTGTACGTCTTACTAACACGCAGGACGAATGGAGGACAGGAAGACGTGAAAAATTGGACGAGCTAGGCGCAAAATACGGCCAATGTCTGTTGCACGTTGGAGAGGCGCACCGAGCGGTTGCTGTGCAAACCGAGAAAGTAGGCTATTTAAATCAAACTAGTCTAGAAGGGCGTAGACCTACCATGCTCTTCCGATTCTTCTAGGACGTGGCTTCGTCCAAGGATCGACAGAAACTGGACGCTCGCGCGTCGACACGCGGGCGCGACGCCCTGGCCAAGTTGTCCGCAGAGCGAGCTCAGCTGCATCAGCGTCTGCTGGACAGAAGCCATTCTCGAGAGCTCGTGCGTGACGCCGAGAACGAGAGGGCCAAACAGTTGGCTTCCTTGCCGCCACCACCGTCGACACTGAACACCAGTACAGCTGAAGCTGGACTTCAAAGCGAGGCGTCAGCTGCACCTGTCGCTCTCACTTCTCATGACGTAACTAAAGGCCACACTTAGTTACTTTTGCATCAAAACAAAGTTAACATGAGTTAAGCTTAATTAAGACGTTTGATGAAAGGTAACGGACGCTCGAGATGCGGCTCGAGCTGAAGAAGGCAGGCAGCGAAGTGGCGATGCTGACCGTCGTCAACGAGAAGCTGAAAAGCAAGCGCTGGAAAAGGAACGGTTCCTGGACGCTCATGCCAAGATGGAGTTGCAAAAGGCTAGCATCGACTTTCTTCCAACTCTTGTAACTTGATTAAATTGCTCAAAATGTCATTTTTTCACCATTCAGAAATACAATCGCATCATGGACGAGCTGGAGAAGATAGCAGAGGCCGAAAAGCTGAGCAGCCAAGACGACGACGTTCTTATTGCCCACGACCCTGACGTAAGCTGCCCAGCGAATTCATTACCTGTATTCCAATTTTGATTCTGATGTTTCTATTTTATCCGATGTTCGTTTCAAAGGCTAAACGACGTTTGATGGCCGAACAAGAAACAGTTGTCGAAGAATTGCTCAACAGACTGTCGAGTGAGCGTTGCAATTTTTTTTGGCTTTTCTTGAAATTTACAACCGGTTTTTAAAGTGTTTCAATTTGTTGGCAGTTCCAATTGTTCCATCTGTGGGTTCAGTCGAGTCGTCCGTTTGTACGACATTATCTACGGACGACGATGATGACGAGAGCTGCGTTGTCAACCACATCTTCGTCTCTGTGGACGACTCCTTCTCGAAAGGAGACTCGAAGGCGATCAAAGTTCCAGTTCCAAAGGACGTCGTGCGGTCATCATCGTCAAGACCTAAGGACTATCAGGATGAAACCTCGTCCGAATCGACTCCAGAGTTGCGCTTCAAAGCCCGAACTGCGCCGCTGCTGCAGTGGTCGCCCCTGATGGTCGACGGCGATGAAACCATATTGGCCAGCCATCCAAACGGCTACGTGTCGAGCGTGGGCATCGACCTCACTTCGTACGCCTTCGACGACGACCAATCGTCATCCAAGTGCCCGCAGAGCACTGATGTCGAATCGAGTCGGACATTGCGTTCTAGTTCAGAAGACGATGACGTAGTCTTTCTTCCTGCACATGACAAGCAGGACGTTGAAGTTGACGTTGTTGAAGATCCCGTCTTTCGCAACGTCGAGGTCGTGAGACATGCAATCGATAATGAACCTCGTGTTGAAGGACGTCTGGACATCGAGGACAAGAGCAGTTACTTGCGTCGATTGCTGCGTTTGGCGTTGAAGAATCGTGGCGACCAGAAGGCGGATGGAAAAATCAGCAACGTCGTGACGTCGGCACGTTCGAGGTCTCCGATCGCAAAGTCGACTTCCGGCCTAGCGGACCTCAAGGAAGCATTTCAAAAGGCGCAGGCGAGCCTTCGAAGTGAACTGGAGACGCGTGGCAAAAGGATGGACGAGTTGCTCGTGGATGACGGCCATGGACATCCGTCATTGACAGCCCTGAGCACCATAATGGAAGTGGAATCGTCCATCGACCGAGAAAGTCCGCGACAGTGGCCGTCAGCTTTGCAGAACGAAAAGGGCATCATGGACGAGCCGGACTTGACGCTTGTCTGGTCGGAGGAATCTTCGAGGCGGGACACGCCACCGCATAAGTCGTCGTCGTTGAAGGCAGCGCAAGAGCAAAGCGATCAGTTTCTAATCTTGAGCGTCCAGTCTGGAACGTCGTACAAGTTGTGGACGCCATCTTTGACATCCAGCGCAGACGCCGGTTCCAGCAGCACCGACTCTTGCTCCAGCTGTTTATCGTCGAATCGTCACACATTGGGCAAAAAAGGCTCTCATCCAGCAGCCCTGAGTACGTTCGACCTGAGCGAGTCGACGAACGGAAGCGGCAGCACCTTGAGTTCGGTGGCGACAGCAGCCAAATCGCAGACGTCCATCTGCTTGTCTCATTTCTTCCAGACATCAGCGTCCTCGGATGAACAACAAAAAGAAAACAGCTCTCCCATTTGCCAGTCGTCCATTTCGGGTTCGGACAACTCCTTGAAGGTTACTTCGTGGTCGCCATCGTCCTCAACGTGCGACGACTCGCTAAACTCGTTTTTAAAGCACGAAATGAGCGCCAACAATGGCAGCTTCAGCATCGGTGCTCTAACTGGATCGTCAAATTTAACTTCTTAAACCGTAAATAGTTAAGGCCCCTCCCCACCCCCATTTGAAATTTAATAGGCGTAATTAGCAGCGAAAATAAATTCGAACTAAATTGAAAATCGCAGATAAAAATAATTTGTAGGTATAATTTTGCTATCATTTCAAACTAGATTGTAGCAAAAACGATAATTAATAAAGAAATCTTTTGTAATTTGTGTGAATGCATTTTATTTTTCTCTCGAATTGAATTTTTACAGTTTCGAACGGGAAGCATTTAGGCCCATTCTCACTCATCGCTCTTTACTTCCGTTTTGCCTCCTCGAATGCGACCAGTGCGTCGAGCGGCGATCAGACCGACCTTTCGACCGGCGGACGCGTCTCTTCGCACCGTCGATGCTTTGCCGATGTGCTGGTGATTACCACCACCGTGCGGATGCTCGACGGGGTTCATGGCCACACCGCGCACCTTGGGCCAGCAATTCCTCTTAACCTTGTACTTGTGGTACGCTCGGCCGGCCTTCAGGATCGGCTTATCGATACGACCCCCACCGGCGACGATTCCTGCATTTCGAAAACCACGCTTAAAAAAGGCACCAAGACTCAACTTTTAGAAAAACAAAATGACTAACAGTTGATGGACACTGACCGACCATAGCCCTGTTGGCCGAGGGAAGAACCTTCTTGGCTCCGGACGGCAGTTTCACCCTCGATCGCCTCGTTTCAGGGTTGTGCGAAATGACGGTCGCGTAGTTGCCGGAAGCGCGTGCCAGAGCTCCACGATCGCCGCCTTTCTCCTCCAGGTTGCAGACGATGGTGCCCTCAGGCATGGCGCCCACTGGCAACACGTTGCCCACCTGCAGAGTGGCTGAAAAGTGGAACCAAAGTGAGAACTAAGTCGTTTAAGTGAACGACTCTTCGTTTCCAAATATAATCAGCCATCTTAACGTTGGTATCTCTTAAGGGTCATAAAGAAACTAACACAGAGTTGAGACCGACTTAAACCCTATGGGGTTAAGAAAGTCAAGTTATCCTTATTGGCCTTAGGAGTGCCAAGCTTAGTTTCAGTAACAGCCTCTGAAGGTCAGCACGGCTAGCGTCAGAGTAAAGAAATCATCATGAACATACAGGCTGCAATAAAAGAACTTAAAACTAGAAGCAGAGTATTAAGTGCGCACCCTTTTGGCCGCAGTAGACGAACTGCCCCGTGAACATGCCTTCGGCGGCGATGAACAACTCTTTCCTGTGTCGGTAGCGGTAGGGGTCGCGGAAGACCACGACGGCCAACGGCGCTCCACGACCAGGGTCGTGGATTATCTCCTAGATTGTTAACACAACGATTAGCAGATAATTTTGAAAAATACTTGAAATGAAATGCGGACTCACTTTGACGATGCCTTTGATGTAGCCGTGTCGCTCGGCGTAGTCTACGGCCCTCAGCTTGGCCGCTCCCTTGCGGTGCTTGACGTGCGCTCTGAAGACGCTTCCGGCGCCTTTGCGCTGACTGCGGATCACTCGACCCATTTCAGCAGAGCACGCTTCTCAACTGATGGACGGGACAATTAATTCGTCCCCTTTACCTTACCTTTTAATTAGGTTATTCGTGTTTTTTAATTTTAATTAAACTAGGCCTAACTTTTAGACCTACGCACAGCGTGGATTTGAAATTCCACGTCGCAGAACTAGGATCGAACGACCGCAATCGATAGTTCGCATTAGCGCGATCAATGTTCCGTCAATGTTTTAGCGAAATAGGACCGGCTAGGCGTCGGATGGTGGCGGATATTAAAGAATGCGAGAAAGGATTTATCACTCACCTAGAAGAACGACGACGAAAAAACGGAAAAGCCGAAAATAAAATAAATGGCAGCAAACAAGATGGCCGCACGAACAGTGGCGCCATCTACGATCCCACTTTGAAAATAATTTTCCGCCATTTTGACCTTGGACCACCCTTGAAGAAAATAAATGACGTCACCACGTGCCATTTTGGTTGGTCACTTGGTACAGGGTGAGCCCAATTGTTTATTCCCCTCAGTGATTGATTAATCTGCAAAGTATTAAATTTCTGTTTATCGTAAACTGTGACCTTGTAATCAGGTTCATGGAATTAAACTCGGAACGCTTGAGAGCCTTCTTTAGGCTCACTTTTAGTAGTTAGGCCTTTCCAGATTTTAACTTATTTAAATTTGTGTAGGCAGCCAGAATATTTTTGTCTTAATTAGTAAGTTAAGATTGCCGTAATAGATTTAAGCTTGACTGAGGTTAAATTAAGATTAATTAATTCACCATATCACGTTTCCGTCTCAAATGTTTATTATCAATTATCAGGTGTCGAAGAATCTTAAGGCAATAGTTTTCTTTTTATTAAAGTGCTAGAGAAATGTGAACCAGAGGAAAACAAAGAAAAACAGAACAAGTGCTAGTGGTAGAGGGTAGTGCAGCAGGAATGCCTAATGGTAGTAAAGTAAGAAATCAAATCTAACCAGATCCACTAATTACATGTTTTCGCGCTCGCAGTATAAAAACAGTTATTAACGGGGTATTATTAACAACTTCGAGGAGTTGAGTGCGGTTGTTTGTTATACTCGTCGTCCTAGATGCCAAATACTCCGTTTCGACGTCGAACCTTCAAGTTTGTCGCTTCTTAATGTCACGCCCCGGCAAAGCCTAACTTTTAAGAACCCCTTTAATAACTTTTTTTTATTTGGTTCATGCGAGCCTGAAGACGCTTGTCAGCAGGAGAAAACATTAGATAAGCTTATACGAATATCTGAAGATGTTTTGCATCCTGAGTCCTCGTGACAAGTGCCTTCAGGCTCGCATGAACCAAATAAAAACAGTTATTAAAGGGGTTCGTAAAAGTTAAGCTTTGCCGGGGCACAACACTTACATGTAGTATAACTGTAATTAAAGCGGAACGCACACGAAATTAAAGACACGCTAAAGTAAGTTTGTACACACCCGAATCAGCACTAGAGATATGCGATTACGCTAATAAACCAACGCACAATCAATTAATTATTATTACTTTGATAAACGATTGAAATAAACAAAAACAAAAGAAACAATTGGACGACCACCGTATTTTACATTTCTCTGTCGCAGCTGCTGCAGCGACTGCCTTCTGGTTCTGTTGCTATTAAGAGAGAGGTCACAAGTACGGCAACGACCGTCCGCGCGTCCGTGTTGTATGCGAGCTCGCGTCAGCGCGGGCCTCTACACGGACTGGTAGCCCTTCTGACGGCTTCGCCTGCGGCCAATCAGGTACGCGATGAGGACGATGACGACGAGGGCTGCGAGTGCACATCCAACGGCGATCGGGACGATGTCACTGGTGGTGAAATCGTCGCTGCATTCTTCAGCTAAGGAAGGAAAATAATTGCAGTTAGAATCCAACTGAACTCTTTAGGACTTGGTGAATAGGCATTCAAGCGGACCTTCTCCGAAGGCGTCCTTGTCGAATTGTCCGAAGGCTGCGAATTTGAAAGAACTGATGGTGGCCGTTCCGTTTAGCTCTCTTACGTCGCCTTGCAACTCGATGCTCTTGTCCACGTCGCACCTGTAGGAACGGTCCTTGGGCACCACGTATGTCTGATTAAACTCGGCACTCAAGGCGTGGTAATGGGCTGAACAAAACAATTTGAGAAAAAAAATGAGAACGTGAAACAGGCAATGCACACTAATTTAAAACAAACTTAAATTAAATTAACTATAAATATATTACAAATTAAATTAAATCTGAAACTCACTGTCGTTGGTGTCGCTGCCGGGAAAGAGGTTCGAGTCGCCGTATCGGAAGCTGAGCGACAGATGCGCCAGAGAATATTTGCCGTCTCCTGCCGCGACATCGTCGAACGTGTAAATCACCTGGAATTCGGTGTAGTTGATGGCGATTTGAGGCGGAATTTTCAAGCTCTCGTTGCCGCAGCTACTACGCCCCGCGTCCAGAGTGCTGTTACTTCCGGCGTTGAACGTGGTCGTGGCCAGCTAAAAGGTAATCAATACGAATCGGTCATGAGACTAACTAACTAGAAATGCCATTTCGGTATTTTTTATTTCAATTAGAGGATTCTTACGGTCTTGTTCTCGGTCGGATAGACGACGGTGAACTGCAAGGCGGACGCGACGATGATGCAGAACTTGTCGGTGGCGGTGGTCGAGGGAAGATAGTACGAGTAGACCGACGGGGCGGGCACGGCGGCTACTGACTTGGAAGCTTCGGGTGCGGTGGGAGGCTGCGTCGGTGGAACCTTGGCAGGAGTGTCGGTTGAGGTGCTGGCGTTTCCCTTCGGCGCCATGTCCGCACCGGTCGTTGCTTTGGTCTCGTTAACGGCAGGCGGTGCGTCCAATCCAGCCTCTAGCGTAGAGTTGTTGGTGCCCGTCCCCGTCGTTGCATTTTGACCTGGAATTAAGTAAAGCAAACGATGACATTTTTCGCCATTCGGCTCCCAGGTAGGCCTTTGGTTCAAGCACCCCACCTAATTAGGGGCTAGGAACTCAGCGGGTCAATCTT
>JAQIYI010001701.1:0-11157 GCA_034700265.1 Polyzonium germanicum
CTAAAATTAGGCCTACGTAAACATTTAACATAGCCTAGCCGTTTATTGTCTACATTGACTCTTTGAGATTTTATATTGCACAATTTAAAAGAAAAGGAAAATAATAAAATGGTAAAATAATAAATAATTGTAATACTAATAATACGCCTAATATTTTAATAATTAAATAATGAATACCGGTAATGCTAAGCCTAATACTAATAAAATATAAAAATAGGCCTAGAGTCATTTACTGTAATGCGATTGAATTTATCTTAGGGAAGGCCCTATTAAGTACCTGATAAGACCTGATCATAAAAATAAACGATTTCTAATTGCAGGTCTAGGCCTAGCTGTAGGCCTAATAAGATGGGTAAAGTGAGTCAAAAAGATGAAAGCAAATTGAAAAGAAAACACTCGTAAGTTTGCAAATTCCAATTTCCTACACGTAATTCTACTTAGATCTCATAAGCGTCGATTTTTAGAAATCCCATAACCATAAAGGGATCCCACGGTTGCATCCCAATTTCTTTGTGTGTGTTTTTTAAATCTAAATGCGCATTTTGTTCATCAGTATGATCATCCTCTTTGTATTAAACACAAGGTCGACGAGAAAATCGTCATCATCTTCGTCGTCATCATCAAGACAAATAAGTCCTTGTGACGATGTCTCAAAGGAAGCGTCGAGCGCCAATGGAAGTTCGGCTGAGAAGCGATCGAAACCGGATGAAATGAATAAGATAGCTCGAAAACGCCCGAAGATGGAGGTAGAATTATCCAGCAAAAAGTCATCAAAGACATCCTCCTCGACGTCTTCATCTTCGTCGAAGACCGACAAAAGCAAAAGCAGCGTAAAATTGGCGTCCAAAGAGGATGATGATGACGAGTTGTCAATCGGCAAGGAACGTTCGCCAATTATCGACGAGGATGAGGACGATGACGACACGCCACTGTTTGTATTGATGCCAAACGTCGCGCCAATCAAAAAAGAACACGAAACGCGTGAGAAAAGCGTCAAAAAGGATGACGACGTTGACGAGCCAGACGATTATGACGACGTCATCGTGAAGAAGGAAGATGAGGGCGCGGATAAAAGTCAAGTGACGCCGACGACTTCGCCAGACATCGCAGAGCTCGAAGAGAACTCTCGAAGTTCCAGCGTTCTGTCAGGTGGTGGTGGTGGCGGCGGTCGCAAGTCTCGATCCGGACCCAATCTGCCGGAAAGCGATTCGTGCAACGCGAGCGTCACGAGTGGAGACGGTCGCGCGACGTCGTCCAACACCACAAACCGTGGACGCAACCTTCCGCGCATAAACTTTCGTATCGGCGAGAAGATCGAAGCTCGAGACTGCTTCAACATGTGGTCAGATATAATATTGAAACAAGTCAAACAACCGATTTTTTTTAAAAAAGGTCTGTTAATGGTTGTTGGTTTCAATATAAAATCTTTGATTTTTAAAAAATATACAATAAGGTATCCATCAAAAATCATTCAAGTCGACTGGAATGACAAGGAAGTGCTCATCCACTTCGAACGCTGGAATTCTCGATTCGACGAGTGGGTCACCATGGACAGTCCTCGATTGCGCGCCGCCACCCGAACCTCCAGTCGCAAAGAGTCCAAAGAGAAAACTGAACGCAGTCACACAGCAGCCAAGGTTTCTAATCTTTTAAGTTTTAACCGTTTTAAAGCACTTTTGCCATTTAAAGATGAGTCTCAATGCCAAAAAAATTCCAATTAAAATTAGTGCGTTAGTTTAAGTGTATAGTAGTAGCCTAGTAGGCAATTAGTTTGCAATCTTTGACGAATATTTTTATTTATTTTATGTAGGGTTTTCGAGTGGGTGAGGTGATCCTGGCTAAATGGATTGACTGCAAGATGTATCCAGCAAAGATCCTTAAGATTCATTCAGACAGTGAGTCTTAAAGCTCTCGTTTACACTTGTGCATGCACAAGCGCGTACTTTTGTTGAGTAGATTATTAAATTTCGATTTGTTCTATTTGAAAGTCTCTTACAACGTGCGATTCTACGATGGCTTCGAGCGGATCGTACAACCGATCAACGTGAAAAAATTACCCTCAGACATGGTGGGCCAGGTGGTAAGCAAGAATTTGCCGCATCAACGAGCATTCAAGCGGATTCAGTGCTTTTAAATACCATAGCTTTACTTATTTTTTGTTTCAGAATTTTAAAAGTCCACCGCCGCCGCCACCACCACCACCCACTACTTCTGCGCAACAAAGCGGCGGAGATAAGAAAAGAAACGTTTCAGGCGGCAGCAAAGGTAGCGAAAGTGTCGGCAGCAAAAGCTCCGATGGCAAAATCAAAACCAGCACACCGGTCAAGGGCAAAGATGTTTCGACCGAAAAGGCCAAAAATTCGACGCCAGTCAGGAGCGAACATTCCAAAAATTCTGGAGCGTCGAAATCGAAAACTCCGTCGATGTCTTCTTCGGCTGTGACTCAAAAAAGCGGAGGAAGTGGCGGATGTGCGTCGACGTCGTTGATATCGACGTCCAAGAAACGAAAGCTCGTCATTGGAGGGATTTTTCAAGCTAAACGTCATCACGGCGAAACGAAAGCAACGACTATGACGAGGATTGTCAAGCAACCCAAACAGTCGCCGCCAACGACGATTGTCAAGCAACCCAAACAGTCGCCGACTACGACGCCAATCAGACCCAAAGTACGAATACATACAAGCGTTCATGTAGAAAGCGGAAACTTAACAAACAAAATAAATAAAACTCCACTGAAATCTCACATTTTCATACATATGCACAATTTCAGACCATTAAACTGAGTGAAAACGTCAAAAGAGACTTACTTACGGTCGTCAAAGAGGAGGAAGCGCAGAAAAGTAAGCTTAATTTGACTCAATCATTGATAATTATTATTAGTTACAATATTTAGAGTAGAATTTCGTTTTTACCAAAAAAAAAGGCGTGGAGATCATCAGTGACGTCAAACAATCGCCTGACGTCAAACCATTACATGTGCCTGACGACACCATCTTGTCTCCTGTGGTTGTGAATGGCGACCCATCGCTTCCAAGTAACATTTTAATTTTTTGTTGCACTTTTTTACTATACAAGTTACTTACCGTACGTGAAGGTTAACTAACAATTATTCATTGATCGTGTTTGAAAAAATATATTTTTAATTTTGTTCTAGGCCTAATAATCACTAGGTCCACTTCAAAGTAGACCTAGTGAGTAGTCTAGGCCCTATATGCCTAGGCCTACTAGTGATTATTGGGCCTAGGCCTACAACAAAATTAAAAATATACGGTACCGGTATATTTAAAAAATCGATAAGCCTATCTGAAAATTGCATAGTTGTCAAAATATCAATGTGCCGATATATCGAAATTGGAAATATCGAGGGCGATCATATATCGATTTATCCTTGTCATAGGCCTACTTGTGTGAATTATGAGCCCAACAATTTACCTTCAACAACGCCGCACAAGAAGTTACTATTGCCGCCATTTCTGACACCATTGGCGCGCCAATCAGATGGCCTAATGCAGCCGCCTTCGTGAGCTGCCGTGAAAATATCGCCGTCCGCCATAACGTAGGCCTGCTTGAGCAGGCAGGCCGATTTATTTCTTTCGTTACCAGCTGAACCTTCGTCGACTCCTCAGGAGCTCATTTTACGGAATCACAAACCTTATTTTGGTGCTTTATATATGTAGCACCTTGAAAATTTGATTTCTGAAATTCAAATGACCTTTATGAGCCTACGAGCATGCCCGAACACGCGGGGAAAAGCGGGAAAATGAGAAATCCGCAAATATAACTGCGGAATTGCCGCACTTTCCGGAATTCCGACTAAATATCGTCCACAGTGACAAAGCCGAAGGGACAAAGATGAAAATCAAGGATGCAATGATTGCAGCGTTAGTGCGCATGCGCAGAAGCAAATTTGTGAGCGCTTTTCTCCGCTCAACGGGTAGAGTACGGAGCCCCCGATAGGCCATCAGGCTCACTTTTTAAACAACCTTACGTTTGCACGTGCCAACAACAATGTTTGTTTGCACGTGAAAACAACTATTTGCGCGTGAGACTATAGAATATCAATAGACACCGCACGCGCTATTCACAACCCAACCGGAAGTTGAAGCCAACATAACTAGGATCACGTCATTCTGACGTTTTTGTCGGCAAAATGGCGGCCCACAGTGTTCTTATGAATTCATTCTCTGGCGACGAAAATACCGGCGTACATTAGCCAATGCGTGAGCACGGCTAGGAAACGCCAGTATTTTAAAAGAAGAAGAAGAAGAAGACGAAAATACTGACCGGCGGACTAGCCCGTCGGTAAATTAGCCCGTCCACTTATTTTCTTCTGATTAGATTAGCATTTTTGACATTTACAGAGTATTTAATATAAAATAAAATACTATTGGCGGATCATTTCTGACGCGAACGGAGCAGTGTGGCCCAGCCATATTTCTTCAGTCTAATTATATAATGGTGACTTAGAATTTGATTAGTTTGTATTTATAAAAGCAGGCCTATTAATGATCTTTTAAAAGTTGTTTTATTTCTCATTCAGATAAATGAATTAAGAGATATTGAGTTACAAGATAAAGTAAAGAAACAGTGCAACTACATTATCGTATGTAACACAAAACACAAGTGAGCACAAAATAGCTAAATCAAGAGGCCAGCCGCTATTAATTTAGATTAAACAAAACAATTAAAACCGAGTCTACTTGATTATATGGATGATACACCAACGCTACATGTAACGCAAGCGCAATAAACTGACAATAACCAGGTAATGAATTACATGCAACATCGTTGCATTTGATGTAAGATTGAAGATCAAGATAACTCAAGTTTACGATGGTCGTCAAGATAAATTAACAAAATTTGTTATGGCTGATTTCGCTGGGTGTACAATTTTTACCACGCGACCCGATGGAACCTTTTGTTATTAAGGGTTTAACAAGTGGTCAAACAAAATGTTGCGTCGGGTTGCATGATGGAATAGCACAGTCGCAAACAGCCCTTATACCACTTAAAGGTTAATACTGTAAAGTGAATTAGTCCAGCCTATTGCTAGCCTAAATTCGGGTGGGTAGGTGGGTGGTCTTTAATAAGATAAATTATAAATAAATACAACCATGTAAGAAACCCTAATTATTAATATTTAAAAGAATTGTTGATGACCGCCGAACCAATAAAACTTTCCTCGAATATGTGTTTTCCTAGTAGAAACACATTCGGGTTCAATTTTGTTAATTCAGTAGACTACTCACTTAGCGAGAAAAGATCCAGAACTGAGCGAAATAGCGTTGCTATCGCATCAACATATGACGTCATTAGGATCAGCCTGGCAAGGTACGTGCAGAGACCTTAGAATATTCTATAGTCTCTGGGTACGAATATTTGGCCAAAATGATTAAATAGGAATTTATATACAGCGAGCGCATTACGCGCGGTCGGCTTCTAGGCCAGCTTGAACATTTAGGCTGGAATCCCTAATGACATTTAAAGCTGTCTCTTACTTGAAAAAACCCAAGACTGGCTCTGATGGCGTCGTTTCTCCATTCTATCTGAATAGCAAAATGACGTATTCTCATGTCTGCCTTGGGGTTTTTGCAAGTCGAGACAGCTCTAAAAGTCATTAGTGATTCCAGCCTTAGACCCACGACCTTCATTTGCAACAGTGGAAGAAAAAAAATTGATGTCATTGAATTACTCATTGTATTTTTATGTCACAGTCCAGAGATCTACAACTCTAGCGATGGGGCTGGGAAGCGTGATATCAAACGACTGATACTAAACAATATCTATTCAGGCATCCCTCACGAGATTGATTTGCTTGTGTTTGTGCGCGTGGACGAAAGTATGGGAAGGTTCAATCGTTAGTAACCCATAAGTTGTTTTTACCGGGAGGGCTCACAGACTGTCGTTCGTCATAATTGTTTGACAAGTGATTTATTAGTGATTATGATTGTTGGCCCAGATTGTAAAATTGTAGATTCTTAGCTGTCTTTTTAATCCCCCCAATGTTAGGGTGCTGCTAGACATATGCGACAGTTTCTTTTATAGATCATATTCAAAATAAAAAAATTTAAATATTGCAGATTTGAGTATGGATATCAAATTACTTCATTCAGGAGAGAATAGACCCCTCTGTTTCTGATATAATGTATTTTTTTCAGAATTCTATTTGCCTATTTCCAGTCAGAGCGTTGCAATGCAATGAATTATTTACATCTTGTCATAGAAAGTAAAAAGGCCTATCAATAATATTTAATATTAATTATATGTCAAGCTTGATCCTCTCACAAACACCTGATGTTTCCTCGTGATGTCTATGCATAAACATCTCTGTTGACCCGTCGTTCACCACTTCGCGCGCTTTAATCAGCTCAAAAAATCACATGTTAATCCAACATGGATGGTCCAACTATGGAAGCTAGTTATTAAAACCTCTCAATCCATATATACAATTGTATATGAATATTAAGGCTATATTAAGGTTTAGATCTATATGTATATTCAATATGTTTACTTTATGTTTAATCCATCTTGGTATTCAACTTTTCCAGACTTGTATGAATTTAATAAAACAAAGTAATCCATCATTTATAAGAAGTTCTTAAATTATTTTCTTGCAACTTTTCAGAATAACAAGATTGAACATCTTTGTTAACAAGCAATTTAGTAATTATTAATTTTTTATTTTTCTCTTAAGGCTAGGACAGCGTTCGATCGTTTCTTGAAAGACAACGCTAAAGCTTTAGATTAAGATTACGGCGCCTGATGCGTTCGCTGGCGAACTCGCCAGAAATTCGCTGAAAAATTCGCTTGGAACCACCTTTAGTGTACTGTGGCAGTTTTTTTTTTGAAGTATCTTCGTCTTAAGCTTGAGCGTCGTCGTTCATGAAACGTTCACAGGTGTTACCGCCTTTATTCTGTTTGTTCGTACTTTGTTGCAGTACATCTATTTATTTCACCAGTCTCATGCCATCTGCTTGAGCTTATATATGCTCTTGATATGCGAATATTACATTAATAACTTGGATAATTTCAATTTGTTCATTTTTCTGTGCATAATGCCGCCATTGTTATAGCAACGCTGCGCCGTTCAGTGCTTCAACTTTTTTCTCGTCAAGTGTGTCCAATGGGGAAAGCTTTATTTCCATTATGATAATTTTAAACTTCCTACATTGTTAATTGTTCCTAGTGTGCTGTGTTTTGTTTCAGGTTCCCGTTGGACACATTTTTTTTGCAGTGTGAACATGCAAAAATGGAACATATGCTGTGTGGGACTCTGGGTGCACAGAAACAAACAAAACAAATGCGTAAACATCTAAAACGAATTCCTTTACGATTTACTCATTGTCTACGGCTATTTAGTGCGTCTGAAATTGCGTCACCCAAGGCGTTAATTGGTCTGGCATTGGACGCCACCTGGGTTTCTATGAGTGGGCCCATCATCCTCGTCATAGGCATTAGCCATGTGATGATGCCGCTGCCTGTCCTGAGCCGTGGCAATTTCGACGTCCATCATCTCAACCTCCTCAGCTTCGTGCGAAAACTCGACGACCGGTCGCGGTGGCAAGAGCGCCTCGAGTTCGGTGAACTTCTCTGGCGAAAGAAAACCCGACTGCGGAAATCTGACTGTAAAATGAACGATGAGTCGACCTTTTTCGAGCGGGCTGCGGTATTGCGGCATTCCTTCACCCATGATGCAACGAACCTCGCTGTGCTTTATAACCTCGCCTTAATGATGCAATGAAAACGTTTGAGTTTTTTTTAACAAAACCGAAATTTGAACCTTCAGGCAATAAATAAAGCTCGGTTCACATTTGACAAAGCGTTGTTTCATGGAAGCCCACAAGTATAATCATAAAAGCCTGCAATTTTAACAGTTCCAGGTCGGAATCACTAAATACTTCACCGAGCTGTCTCGACTGAAGAAAAAGCCAATACAGGCTGGAGAACGCAAAATGTAGATAATTAGATAAGCCTGTCTCGACTTGAGAAATACAAATTAGTTAACAGAAGCCTTCCTTGAGATAAGTCTTGGCTATGACCGGTCTTCTGAGACGTGCGTTAGTGATTCCGACCGAGTAAGTCACAGACCTATCGGTCAATTTGACGGACGATCATGCGTATGTTATAAAATCAATTAAAGGGGAAGCGACAAGAAGTTTGACTTTTTAGTTTTAGCTTTTTCAAATCACTTTGATTTTTTAAATAAGTATTTTTTGTAATTTTAGATTTTTTTTTGCAATAAAATGCCTATTTTTTTAGCATTTATTTGAAATAATATAAGCTGCCGGTATCATCACTTTCATCGAGATGCCGCACGTGACACTCTGGCGTCACGTCTTGTCCCTTGGTTTTGTTAGGACCAAAGGGGAAGGGTGGGGAGGTTGGTTGGTCTTTAATTGGGTACATGTGTCCCGTTGACCCAGAAATTCTATCCTTATCATTATCATCCCGATGGACATCATAGGGATGCGCAAAATTGGGACTTCATATTGAAGTCCTTCTGCATTATTTATGATATCATTGTGGACGTCCTAGCCTAGGACTCCTAGTGGATGTGACATATGTAATCTAATAGTATGTCTACGATGTTGCGCAGCGTAGCGTAGCGAACGTGTAAGTCTGCTATGATGTCATTTGATGGCGTCATAGGGCGGCCACTTTCGCGAAAATAACTCACGTGCGACCACGCGTAGACAATAAATTGTGACCTTTTACTCCCTTTGGTGGAACACGCTTTAGGCTATTTCTCTTTTTTTCTTAGCTGCGCAGAATAATGGTTCATTTTATAGCCAGTCGAAGGTGTTCCTGTCACGTACCTATGCGTACGTTTGTCGAATGCGAACCCATCTTAGCCAAATCTGATTTTATGAGGACTAACCTGGGAGAGCCGTGATGACCAACTCTCGATCATCTAACGTTTTGATGGACTTCTGGAAACCGCAAAGACTCTCGACGAGTTCCAGTTCTAAATGCATCATGAGATCATGACGATTTCGACGGAAAGTCGGATGTTCCTTCTCGTCCAGAACGATGATGATGTCGCCCGGTTCCAGATCCGGAACTTGGTCACCCTCCCCAGTGAAACTAATTTTCTGGCCGTCTTGCATTCCTATGTTCAAAGAACCCGAACTTTTAACACAAGTTTCAAAATGAACCTACTGGAACGTATACATTGAGCCTCGGTACAAGGTGCAATAAACAATTCCACACAAAGTACAGATGTAATTAAAACTCTTAAAAGTATGCCTACCTTTGTCGATGTGAACTTCAAGAATCTTCCTTTCCTTGACGACTTTGCGTCCCTGGCACGTCTTACATCGATCCTTGGAGTTGATGCGCTCACCCTGTCCGTTGCACTCACCGCACATGGACTGGATCTGTTGGACCATGCCTGGAGCTAATCGTTGGATATGCACCTGCACGCCAGATCCTTTGCAGTTGGTGCATTTTTCAACGGCTCCCTTCTTGCCTCCTCGTCCTTGATGGTGTAAAAAACCAACTTCTCCATTAGGCCTTCTACTAAAGACGAACGAAATCGCTAAAATATCGAATTTAAGAACCTTTTCGAGCTTATACTCGCCTTCGCATTTCTCGCAGATCACATTCTTGTTGAGAGCTAGTTTACGAACAGCGCCTTTGTAAAGTTCTTCAAGGGTGACGCTTAGTTGGTGGACTACGTCTTTGCCTTTACGCTCTCGACGGCCCCTCATGCCACCACCGCCACCGAAGAACATCTCGAAGATGTCCATCGGTGACGAAAAGCCACCGCCACCACCTTGACCTTCTTTGATGGCTTGCTCGCCACCCTGATCGTAGAGACGTCGCTTGTCCGCGTTGGACAAAACTTCGTACGCTTGAGAAATCAGCTTAAAGCGTTCGCCCTCGTCAGGGTTTTTGTCAGGATGATACTTAAGAGCCAACTTCCGGTATGCTTTCTTCAGTTCATCTGGGGTGCATGACGGTTTCACGCCGAGAACATCGTAGTAAGTAGTTTCCTTGACCATTCTTGTGATTCACTTGAAATTATGTCTAGATGAATCGACGCAAAGAAAGCAATAAACAAAACGAAACCATAGATTCTAGTTTCTCTACGTTTGAGTCGTTTCATGGACATGAAACCTAGAAAAACGACAAAAAAACTACTTTAAAAAGCGTAAATTAGCCCAGGTCTACTGATTGGGCACAAAAAAGTAGGACTACTAGCTCGCTTCGCTCCCTCGGCCATCATTTAACGCTATCCTACAGGTAGATCATACAGGGTTCATTCCCAAAAAGCGGTTGAGCCTGCTATGAAAATTCTGAGATTGCCGTCCGAACTCGAAACATCGGTACTGCGCTCCAAACATCCTCATTTTACACTATTAGTTGCAACCCTAAAAAGGGTTGGCCTACGCTTAACATGGCGTATGGCGTAGCGAGCGTTAAGCATTGCTTATACAAAGTATCCGAAAAGTTCGTCAGCAGTTTTTAATCTCATTAATATTCCATTTTAAAAAGATAAACACATTTATTTCTTAGGGTATTTTTTTCCTACATGTTCCATTACAGTAGAACTACTAAGTTTTTTTAAACTAATCAAACGCTATATATAATGTCCCACGTGGCCACGTTGAACATTAGCGCGTATCATTACTTCCTAAGAAAAACTTTGGACTTGATACTCTGATGTTACCGGCCAGTAAAGCCACATTTTTTTTAATCTTCATTAAATAGAATGCTAGGCCTACTTTTCACACACGCCACGTATTATGTCCTGTTAAGGACATAAATCATGGAAATAATTAGAAAAGCTGGGTGTTTTTAATAAGTGGCCGGTCCGCCACGAATCAGTTAAGGGGGACCCGCATGGACCCATGGGGTGGCGCTTCGTAGGTAGCACCATCCCTGAGGGGAGTATGGCCGCTCTGGCGCCATGTTTACAATTAATGTCCAGAATCGATGGAATTTTAAATAGGTCATTTAAATTGGAAAGGTTAGTAGGCCTACTCACGCATTTAGTTGGGACACTTATTAAAGAAGCCCCGTAAAAGCTAAAGGAAGACGAAAATGAAGATTGTTTTGATAGTCGTAGGCCTATAGATTATGGATAAAGCTATTGGCAGTGCGCGCGCACTGCCAATATGGCTTCCATTTAGTCTATTGCCAGTGCGCCCCCCC
>JAQIYI010001702.1:0-11157 GCA_034700265.1 Polyzonium germanicum
AAGTTATCAAACGTGGTCCTAGGCATAGACGAAAAGCCAGCGGCCGGCACAGCAGCGGAAATACTAGAATGGACAACGCCATCCAACTTCATTGACGATAAAGCATATAGTGACTTACTAATCAAGAATTTTTAATTAAAATAAAATTGATTACTGATTGAAAAGTTAACAAAAAATAATCATTTACAAAGTCAATTAAAATTAAATTTAGAAAATAAACAAATAAATTAATAATTGGCGAAATATCATCGATAATGTATTAAAAATACATTGTTTATAAGCAACGGGGTGAGATTTTTGTACAAGTTAACTAGCCTAAGAATAACTAATATCATTAACTTGATTAATTAATTACGGTAGTGCAAACATTTAAAAAAATGATTTGGAGTTCAAATACTTTTGTTAACAGCTGCTTCACGTAACCAATTAAGCCTGATTATACTAATTGAACAAAATCGATTTGTTCAAACTGGTGAACGTCCAAAATATGTTCGTGTCAAGTAACCCACGTCTAAACATTTAAACTTTCAGCATTTTAACGCTGAATCTCATAAGCAGCACGAAAAGTACAATTAAGTGAGCACTTTTTGCAACTCTAAGATTATCTATTGTATAAATTTAAATTTATTTAAAATGAAAATTGCCTCAAAAAAAGAAACTTGCTTGCAATTAGTGGAGTGTTGTTTATGGATACACTGTTTAACCACCAAATAAATCAAGCAGCAGTTTCAAATGACACTGGTGGCCCAGACAGATGTATTGGTTATGCCAAATATCTATGATGGATCACCTCGAAAACGGATTTCTGATATTAGGAATTTTTCTTGACCGACAATAGTTTTATTAATTAAATTTCTTTCATAGCGGTCATTGTTAAACTTTGAACATTATTCAAACTTTATCAATGACCGTTCAAAATGAAATTTAATTAAGAGTGTCTGATAGGCCTAAGTTAAAAAATAATATCTGGAAAACTTTAGAAAATATTAGCCGTTTTCAAATTATCCTTCTGAGCCACCCTACTGATTTGCTAGTGGAAACGAGTTGAGAAAGAAAATTAAAAGTGCCTCAAACAATGTTGCAACTTTCCACTATTTGCTAACAGATGCAAGCATATCGAAATTTAAACTTGAAATTAAATTAACTTTAGTTCAAATTTAAAAATAAAACTAGCGAAATGCTTTCCAAGGTGCTCTTAGCAAAATAATTGAAAGCTGCGATCTGACGAGACCATGAATGCGTTCACATTAGACCTCGTTACGGTAATCATGGTTGAACGACGCGATGAGAAAACCGACCGTCAAGTCCTCTTGACCTTTTTATTTCCAACTAGCCATCATTTGCGTTTGCGCATTACCGACGTCACAATAACGAGAAAAAATGTGAGTCGCACTCAAGTCAAGTCGCCACTTGGATGGGGCTCAGGGGCAGTATTCCGGGCAAAAGAAGGAACATCGCCCCCGACAAAGAAATGACAAAAAGTTGGCTTTCCTACCTCGAAGAATCTTCTCTTCGTAGCACCTGAGGAAGTCCCAGATGCGTACGGTGCCGTCGTCCGAACAGGTGGCAAATTTAGTGTCGGTCGGACAGAAGCTACGCGGTAAAAAATATAAAAAAAACCCGTTTTGCCAAATTGATCCTTTTTCAAAAGTGCCGCAAACAAAAAACACATATTTCAGTGCCCTCCCTCTCGCCCACTTCTGGAAATAAACTCGGAGAAACGGTCACAAGGGATATCATTGTCAATACGTTATCAAGAGAAGTGAGATGAGTCGTGAAAAATAAAATTTAGTAATTTCTTATGAGCTGGCCTAGGTTTCCAAACGCCGGTTCACACTAGCCCCTATCGGGTTAAAAAAACAATTACCGGTAGTCCTTTTAAAAATCGCCAGGCGTGTTTACCTTAATTTAATTTTTGAAATTTCAAGAGCATTTTGGAAAAAGCGCATTTTTATGTGAATTTCAGATGCTATTTCGTAAATTAAACGCCAAAAAATTTATTTTATCCTAGGCCTAAGCAATAGTTGCAAAAGATTAACACGTGGTAACACATCACGTGATTTGATTATACATGTATGTGTGATATATCCCAAGTATACGTTGGGATACGCGAGTAATCACCTGCGATTTGAGTCGACAATTATTTCGTTATTACAAGTGTGAACAAGCGTTTCGCTGCTAAGGCAAACTATTTAACTAATCTGCTTTAAATATATTGTTGGTTGAGCAAAGCCGGGCGTGGCGTTTGAATAAACTAGACTTAATTGCATGTAAAGCAACCTACAAGTCCAAATAATGGACAAAAAGGTTTCTTACCAACAATCATTTTTCAGGTTTCCAGACATTTTTGTTGGCCGCAAATGCTTTTAATTCACTTTAGTTAATTTTAATTACCCTTCTGGGCCACTGATACTACATGCACCCTATATACATGTATTGAAGTGTATTTTCTGTGGAACCGAAGGTGGGTTTTAATCATTTTATGATTTAGCGCAGGCGTCAGAAGCCAACAATAACTTTGCTGGACCGGTGGACCCCAATATAAATTCCTAGCTATTTCAGTAATATGACCCTAAGTTTTCAACCCTGCAATATGCGTGCGTCCTCTTTTGATTGGCCGTCGAATAAATGAAGAAAAACTAAAAAAAAAATGAAAAACTGTCGCCTTGTTTTTTTATTTCATTTTATTGGAATCTTTGTTGATGCATTTTAAGATTGGATTTTTTAATATAAAAAATAAAAATTTGTTTTTTCTTTATTTTCACAAAATGGTACAGCAACATTCTCACCATTTACAGCAATATCACAGCTATCATGATCAAATATTCGAGTATTTATTTTAATCGTTAAAATTTGATTCTCTTCTCGACTCATTTATTTATCTCTCTATGATGATCTTTATTTGGTCAACGATTTCAAAAGACAAGAGGCAGAATGCGTTTGAGCGCGTTTGTGGGTGATCGACGAAGAAAAATAATATTATTCTAAGGAGCATGATCGAGAATGCAACAAAAATAAAACTAGAGACGTAGTAGGTACGAAATGAACTGGGATGTACGTCACCGAATGCAGAGAGAGGTACTTTATTCGTGTCACCCACGGGGGTTGAACGGTTGGCCCACCTTATGCCTCGCAGAGGTTCCTTGTGCGCCTGAAACATCTTCACGTTGTTCATGTTCGACTGCCAGTACTTGACGAAGCCGGCGTGATCGCCGGTCACCATCCATTGGTCAGTGTGCCCCCAAACCATACAACGAACAGACGAATCGTGAGCCTGGCAACACCAAGCAGAGAAATAAAAAGAAAAAAAAAAGCAAAGAAAAAAATCGTTTAAATTTTCAACCAAAACCACAAGCTCAGTGAAGATTGTTTTTTTTAAATAATAACTAAGGCACACGCGTATTTGGTTGATAATTAAAATTGAAAGTCCTTAAATATAAGCTCACCTGTAGAATAGTTTCAAAATTAAAGGTGAGTCCGTTCCAGAGTGTGAACTCGCCGCTAGAGGCCCCAGTGACAAGGCGACGACCTTCGGGTGTCCACTGAAAATAATTTTTAATGCACCCGTCAAATCAATGTAAGCAATAAAAAATCTAATTTTGCTTAGATAAACAGCCGCTGCCTTCTGATAAGAGCGTTCAGGTATACGTGTAAACGTTGCAGTGCTTCATGCTTGAAACGTTCCATGCAGCCAGTAAGCAGGGTAATGTATGACGACACACTGCAACGTGACGCGAATGCCTGAATGCACCCTGACATACCGAAACGTCATTATGCGTTTCGTGAGTGCAAAATGACGTCACTAATCTTAATTCGTAAGTATATAACTCACTGCGACACAGAAGATCGGGCATCTCATTTTATTGGTCGAAGTCCTCACGAATTTCGTCGTAACCGCGTTGATAGGATTATGCACAAAGAATGGCGGCGGAACCATCTTGGATCACAAAGGAAGAATAATGTGCAGAATTAAATTAAGAAGGAACTAAGAGCGCATTTTTAATTTAAATCTTAAGAAAATCTTGCGACGTAAAACTCACCTCTGGATAATACGAATAATCAGGCTGAATCGCTCGATGATCTCTGCGATCCCGTTGCCAAACTCGCAACTGATCACGAATACATCATAAAAGTACTCGATTAAAATACAAAAGAACAAGATTGACAAACCTGAAACATTAATTTAACAACGTGCTTGATGTACTCAGCTCACTGAGTTCAGTATATAGCTTATAAAAACTATTAATCAACTTGAACAAAATATTTATTTTTGTATATCATGTCTTTTCACAATGTTTCTGATCGACGCTCAATTTACCTGGAGTTGCCTGACGCAGGCCGCGTTATAGTCTATGGTCCGCCGCGTGACGGCTTTGCGAAGTCGTTTTCCGTCGAACTCGCCGCCTTGTTCGGTGCCCCTTGGCGCGAGTGGCCTGAACTGCGTCGCGTTCAACACCTGGTGACTGTGGTGGTGGTGATGATGATGATGGTGGTGGTGGTTGCTCTTCTGAAAGTTCGATTGAAACCTGGGACCCCCGCTCTGGAAGAATTTGGGCGATTGCTGCAGGCCACCGCCCGTCGATAGTGACGAGGGAGGTGGCATCGACATTATGGACATTTCTATCTAAAATCTTTGATGCCAACAATTTGAGGCACTAGGCTACGGATTGATGAGATGTTAATTCAGCTCACGCTAGAACGAAACAAAAAAAATCGCCAAATTAAAATTTTCTCTTTTTCTTATACTCTTTCTCCACCGACATGCGGTCCGGGCCAGTACCAATCTGGCCTGAATATGGCTCGTGTCTCCACCCGGGGGGGGGGGGAACTTTTGGAATGGTTGTAAACCATTCCTTTCCCGGGTAGTCTGGTCGTGTTTGACAAGTTTGCCAAGGTTGTCATATACGGTGAGATACAACTGGCATATTGAGTGGCAATCACACAAGCAATCTGGCAGATACCCTTATCTGACAACATTGAGTGCCAAGATGCTAGCAGACAGCAATACAATATCCGTTTCCACTTCCTCTTAATCCTGCCGGGCTATATTTTGTCGGGTGGAGACACGGGCTAGGGCCACAAATCAGGCAAAAAATGGCCCGGCGGCTCGGCTCAGATATGTTTTGGTGGAGAAACAGTATTAGGCCTAATTACTAATTAAATAATGTCTCTAAGTTCAAATTAGCCTAATTCAGGTTTATTTAAGAATTAATTTAGGCTTAGGCCTAGTTCATTACAAGTTGAAAATAGCGGCATACCATAGCGTAAATATTATAATTCTAGACCTACCAGGTTTATATTTAATCATTGCTCCTTTGAGCAATAACCAATACACAAGTAAGCCTAGTCATACCATAGTTGAGTACATGATTCATGCACGGTAGATAGGCCTACACATAGAAGTAGGCCTACAGAAGATAAGTTTGAACTTTCCGTCGCTGCCTGTGGAAAGGTCAAATTACTAATCTTTCCAACAGTTGGCCTTCTGTGTTCAATTCATGCCAAACTCAAGAATTCTTTTCGCGCGCAGGTTGGGTGAAGGCATGTAGGCCTAGGCCTAATAATAGGCTTACCCTAACTAATAATAGGCCTAATAATTAGGCCTACCGGTAGGACTACTTATAGGCATAGTGGGTGCGCAGTTGGCCCAATGCTCTGGTGCCATAAAGCGACGTAAAAGACGCGTTTTAGTAGGCGAATGAATGGAAAACTGCTGAACAAAAAGTAAATTAAAGCTCTAGCGGTAATTTTCTCGGCAGCGAGCGATGCCGGAGAAAACACACACCTCGTTGTGAAACGAGAACAATGGCGATGGAAGCCATTTTCACATCACAGCGTTCGTTTTTTTCGCTGAAAAAAGGTCTTTCAAATTTCGTGGCCTCACCTACAAAACGTATCGGACGGTCCAACGATACATCGCCGTGCGAACGCTTTACTGAAAGAAAAGCGACAGGAATTTTACTTTGCGCGGAAATTTGCGATGATTCTGATGCGGCGAAAAATACAAGAAGAAAGAAGCTTGCGCCGCCATTTTTATTTCTGAACAGAAATTATCGGCGCGAATCGGCGTGGCAGCAAAACAGTTAGTAAATCGACCGCCAGGTAGAAGCACCTCACAAAGTTAATTGCAAAACAGTTAGGTTACTGACCGCCAGGTGACAGCACCTCACAGACTTAATCGTAAAACAGTTTGTAAATTATCTGCCAGATGGCAGCACCTCACAAAGTTTATTATATGAGTCATTATACGAGTTGTGACGTATCTCACCTGGTACGTCATAGTCTGATCAAAAAATGCTCACTTGCGTGGTGCTTGATCTGGAGGGCGCAGGTTCGATTCCTTTGTGTATCCTCTGTGTGTTTGTATCGGTGTTTTAGTCCTAGCATGTTATAATCAGTTTGCAAATTCTATCGCGGCTCAGCGTTGACTAGCCAAGTCTAAAAAGACAGCCTACAGAATGACACGGAAGAAGAATTTGTGACGTCATAGGTCGAGAAGGGTAATCACTGGGTTTCTTCCGCAAAGGGTCGTTGTTTCCAAAAAGTACGTCGACGTATGTCCGTACACGTGGAGAGAAAAGTACGGACTGGCGTCAAAAAGTCGTTTGTAAAATGACCGACGATGCGGACCAGATGCAGGACTTGAAGATTGCCGTCATCTGTTCCAGTAATCAGAACCGGAGCATGGAGGCCCACGCCTTCCTAAGGTAGGCCTACTTTTGGAATCACTACTGAGCTCTCAAGTGAGCCTCAAGTAAGCTCTCAAGTGTGTCTCAAGTGATCCTTGAGAGTGACGATAAAATGCACTAGCTCGCCGTTGCACAATCAGAAGTACGATCATGGTCGTACTTTTACGCGCTCACACCTGCAAGTAAAAGGCTAATCGCTCATGTAGAAATTTTGAAATATTTTCAGCAAAAAAGGCTTCAGAGTTCGTTCTTTCGGCACCGGTGATAAAGTGAAGTTGCCCGGCTCTGCGCCGGACAAACCGAACGTCTACGAGTTTGGGGTTCCCTACGACGAGATGTATCAGGACTTGCTCGCCAAGGACAAGAATTTGTAAGCTGAGAATTAAGTCCATTCCTTAGCTATCAGGAAAAGTACACGCGCGCGCGCGCACCACGTACTTTTTAGGCCGTTTTACTCGTTTTTCTTCTTTGACCAATAAAAGTTCAACGTAAAAATCAATTAGGTACACGCAGAACGGAATTCTACACATGCTGGATCGCAATCGACGGATAAAGAACAATCCGGAAAGGTTTCAGCATTGCAAAGATCAATTCGACGTGGTCGTCACTTGCGAAGAGAGGGTTTTCGACCAAGTAATTGAAGGTACGCTTAGGCCTGCCAAAGTTTAATTACCGGTAATAATAATTAAATATTTGATTTATAATTAAACTTGTGTATAAATTGTGTAAATAAATTAGTACTTATTAATTATAATTATTTTATTGCACAATTCGTAGACTGATTTGTTTTTTTTTTCTTGTCTAGATTTGGAAGGCCGAGAGCCGACAAGGAACACCCCAGTGCACGTCATTAACTTGGACATTCAGGACAACCATGAGGAAGCGACGATAGGAGCTTTTCTGATCTGCGAACTGCTCACAGTGGTGCGTCTAAATTTTTAGCTTAGTTAACACAGGGCAATTAATTGCTCACCCAGGTTAGTGTTAAACACGACCTCCATGTACACTAGTTGTGTTACTTATGGTCTTTTTTCTTCTAAATACTTGATAGATGTCTCAATCGCCTGACTTGGACAACGACATCGATGAAATTATTCAAGAGTTTGAGAGCAAAACCGATAGAACGATTCTACACACGGTGCAATTCTATTGAATTTATTTATTTCCAATTGATGAATTCGGGTTTTCCATTTCGAAATTATGTTTTTGCGGATTAGTTAGTCAGCTTAGCTAGACATTCGCTCATTTTATTGCGTGACGTGACGTCATTTTGGCTGCGTTGAGAACACTGGTGCCCGATGTATTGTCTAATATTAAATAATTAGGCGCCAAACTGTATATCCATTTATCCAACTTTCGAGAAAGTTGAAAATTTATATGAAATATGTGTGGTGGAGTTTTTTGTTTGTTTATTCTTTAAACATTCTTTGAGACTTGAGTCCAGAATTTTAAGATTGTAAAAATACTCTTTTTGCGACAAATGAAAAAAAATCAATTGTGAATTGCAAATTTGTGGCTCTATATAATTTTTGATAAATAAAGAGAAAATTAGAATTTGGTTGATAATTTAATTAGTTACCTTTTGTTTTGATTTGTTTTTTTCGCGCGATTTTTATTATTCGTCCAGATCAGCGTATATTCTTCTTAGCTTTTCTTTCTTTCCCCGATTGTTATGCTTTTTCCACGTTTTCTCATTCGACTCTTGTTCGGATGCCGTCGAGGATGCGGTGGTGGTACCACCAGGGCCGCGCTGCGAAAAACCAGAATTGGCGGAACCTTGCACTTCGGATCCTTTCTTTATGTGCACTCCAACATTGGCCTGTTTTAAATAACATCCATAATGATTATGACAAAAAAGCAGATATGAAACTAGGCATAAGATAAAAGTTTACTTTTTTAAAGAACTCTTTGTCTAGATCTTGGGTGCATATTTTTCCAACCTGTATAAAAAAAAGTATAAGACAATAAAAAAACTAGTTTTAGGTTTAAACATGGGCATAATCAAGTAAGTTAGCAAACTACACGTAGTTTCACAAACCCGCATAACTTTAGCCTGATATGGTGTTTGCTCTCCGATTCTTTTTGGTTTCGGAACCGGAAACGGATGAAACTCATCTTGCTTGACGTTGGGCGGAGCGTGACAATATAACAACTTTCCCTGAAACAAGAGAATTCAATTATTTATATTTGTTAATAAATGTATACTATCAACAAACACCCAAGGGACCCCCAGACTCTCCAGTTTACCAAAAGCACATGCTCTGCACCAACTCAGCCAGACAAACTGACATGGGTGATAAATTGATTATTAAAAGCAGTTGAGTGACTCACGTTCACGTAATCCTTCAGAATGTATCTTGCAGCGCGAGGATTGTCGGGTAAACCTCGCTGCGTCATGAAGCCCCTCATATCTAAAAAAAATCGATTTTAAAAATAATTAAACATTCATGTAAGGTAGACCTACTTGTGTATGTATTAAGTTTTTATTAAGACTTGCATCCGTGAGAGTTGAGCAGTTCTTCGGAAGACGGTGGCCTCGCCAAGTCTTCGCCCTCGCGAGGCGCGGGTAGAAGAATGCCGTACGTCGATTCCAGAACGTGTCTAGGAATAATCGACGCAACGTGCATCGATATAAACAAACTAGGTTAAGGTACAAAAAATTGCCAATTTTTTTTTCATTTTGCTTATTCATTTGTACTCATTAAATCAGCAATGGAGAAAGTATAATTTTAGAAAGGATATGAGGTTGACGGGTCCAACGTGATCCTTCATCTGATCGATTGGTAATATTCCGCTGACAACCATTTCAGCCTTCGTTGAGATGAACGTGGGCATCACCAAACCAGGACAGTCGCACAACATCAACTCGTTGTCGACGAACAACGTCTTAAGTTTGTGGAGATAAAAGGCAAGTTAAAAAACATGCACCAAGAAATATTCGATAAAAAAATAATCTGAAAAACAAACTTGGAAATGCTTCGTTTTTCCAGGAGTTGCAGACACGGAGACTTTCTTTAGCGTCATGATAGCGTTGATCGTCGAACTTTTACCCACATTCGGGTAACCAACCTAAATAAAGAATCGGAAATCAATCTTAATTAACTCTTGAAATATATTACACAATAATAATATACATGTAAAAGTCATACGTACAAGTCCAATGGTGGTGATTTTTGCATCGTCACTGCCAACATTCTTATGACAGTTCTTGAAGGCTGTGATTAGTTCTTCTCGCGTGCATAACCTGCCTTTCTCAGCAGAGGACGGTAATGACTCTGAAAATTCATGACAATTGGTGACAATATCGCTCTTGCTCGTGGCGACATCTGAGGAACCAGAATCGTCATCTTCATCATCGGAGTCGACGCCATCGTCAATTTGTCGGTTCTTTATCTTTTCGATCTGATCCTTCTTTTCTTCTTCTTGGTCAACTTTCGAATCCGTTTCCATCAAAGCGGAAAAAAAGATGGCCGGCAAACCGACACTTTCAAAGTAATCGGCCCAAAGTTCCCTTCAGACAAAATTTTCAAAATAAAATTGTAATAAATAAAAGAAAGAAAGGATATAATGGCGATTAACTAATCAAACAATGAATATAACAGGCAACAACCTTTGTTTGGCTGTCAAGAAATCCGCTTTGTTCACCAGAATCATGTTCATCTTATTCTGGTCAACTTCGTTCACGTATTTTTCCAGGTCTTCGCAACGAAAAAGCAACGGGTTTCGTGCGTCTACGATTTGCACGACAACATCGCTACAATAAATCAAACGTCAATTAAATAACGCTTAAAACTTAAAATAAAATTACGCCAGAAACAATTTTATTTTATGTCACCTGCGCTAGATGACTCGCCACAGTTGTCTCCAGAATTCGAGATTCTTCTCGAACGGTGTCAACATGATACCTCCGATTTCTTGTAATCTTTAGTAACATGAAAAAAAATCAATATATATATATATATATATGACTAACTTAGATTGCGCTGCAACTCATTGAAAATTGTAATTATTAACTCAGCCAATTGCCGCCTCCACTCCAAGAACGCTTCGCGCTCCTTCAATTGCAGTTCGTCGGCCGACATCTTCACGTTCCAAACGGGCCTGAAACGATAGTTTAGAAATTCAAGGCTAAAAAAATGAAAAATTATTATTTAATCAGAATAATTGTTGCAGAATCAAATGTACCTTCGAGGAATGCTCAATAGACTCCTGTTCTCGTTTTGAATCTGAATGACCCTCTTCTTCTCATCTGCGGTCAAGAGTCCGGCAACACCAGTCACGTTAGGGTTTACGAAAGTTACGTTTTGTTTTTCTAGAAAGGAAAAGTGGCAAACTAAGGACGAGATATTGCTATTAGAATTAGAAATAATTTTGTACAATTCTATAACCAAATCGATAAAAACTATAAACAATAAATGTAGGCTCGTATTATAATTTATATTAATAAGAAATAATAATCATAATAAAT
>JAQIYI010001703.1:0-11155 GCA_034700265.1 Polyzonium germanicum
ATTTGAGGCCCGGAATTATGAATCAAGCGCGCATAAGCACTCACTTACCGAGCGAGAGAAGCGAGCGAGGGATATTTTTTTTTTACAATGTTTGGTGATTTTGGTATTGGTTTTGATATTGGTGACATGTGACGATTTTTGACCAATTCTTGACTAACCTTTGATTTTGACCTGTTATCGACATTTTCTATTTATTGTAAAATTTTGATATAAAAAAATCAACGAGCGAGCGAAGCGAGCGAGGAAATCTTTCTATAAGATTTTCCTCATTTTGACCAATTTTCACGAAGTTATTAAGTATTTCACCAGTTTTTGACGAAACTTTAAATGACGAACTTAGAATTTTATGTCTTTTTTTTAATATAGGCCTATTTTATAGGGCTTAACAGACTGCAGAGAGTTTCTCGCCAAATAGATTAGTCCCTGAATTACAACGTTTCAGCTATGGGCTCGTGGGACAGATTTTAAATTTCTGTGGCATCAATAAAAATTCCTCTATTAGTAAAAATTTCGTCCCTGTCCCCCGGAGCAGAATCTCGCCCCTTTTCGGCGATTCGTGGGGGGGGGGACTTCACCCCCTCCGTTAGTTACGGGCCTGGACAAGCCTATGTATTGTAGCCAGCATGTTGGCCTTTATGTATAGGCTAGCGCTATAATTAATTTGTAGGCCTACTAGCCGACTCGTTTCTGGGCACACCGATATAATTAGGGAGCTCCCGTGGCTCAGTTGGTTAGAGCTCGCTTCTACGCCTGACCACTGGGGGGTAGGCGTTCGAATCCGTCCTCTTTTACTGTTTCTCCACCAAAAAGTACCCGAGCCGTGCCGTGCCGTACCTAGCGAGCCAACCCGAGCCGGGCCATTGTTGCCTGAATGTGGCCCTGACCCGTGTCTCCACAGGACAAAATATAGCTAGGCCGAATTAGGAGGAGGTGGAAACGGATATTGTATTGCTGTCTGCTAGCATTTGGCACTCAATGTTGCCAGATAAGGGTATCTGCCAGATTGTTTGTGTGATTGGCACTCAATATGCCAGATAAGGGTATCTGCCAGATTGCTTGTGTGATTGGCACTCAATATGCCAGATAAGGGTATCTGCCAACCTGGACAAAGTGGTCAAACTGGGCCAGATTCTACCCGGCTACCCGGCGGGTTGGGTTCCAACCATTCCAAAAGTTCCCGGGAACTTCCCGGGTTGGACTGGCAAAAAATGCGTTGGAGACACGAGCCGTATTCAGGCCATAACGGTACTGTCCCGGGCCGCATGTTGGTGGAGAAAGAGTATATCCCTTGGGTGTTTGTCTTGTCCCTTGGATCCGCTAGGGCCTAGGGGGTCTGTAATTGGGTCCACAGGACCTAGCTGTTGACCCCGAAATCCTAGCTATCATTATCATAACAGACTGAGTCTTAGCATGCTCTATAAGTGCCCTTTAGCTTATTTTTTTAACCATCGCAGGTAACTGCAATTAAGTGGCGCTAAAATATATATATAATCTTTTTCTCAACACGTGAGAAAAATAAATTTTAAAATAGGTTGAGAAATAAAGATTTGTATGGGCCTGCTTGTTACACACGCACACGCACACACATAGAATTGCGCTATTAATAATGTGGATTCATCCATGGATGAACACAATAGTAAACACGATGCAGGATGATGGTTTATATAATTATATGTGTAGACTTAAACTAAAGGACAAAGTAGTGACAGTAGTCTACAGTACTTTTGAAGGTTCATTCACGGCAATTTTGGGCCGGAAGTGCGCTTCACATACATGTACAAATGTCAAAAGTTGCACATGTAGGCCTAATCTCTAGTATGAGTGTATGACGGATTCGCATTTTGCAATTTTTATTGCGCGACCCTACCAAACCTTTTCTTACTGGTTTGACAATCTCACAAACACAATGTTGCGTCGAGTTGCATGAAAAAAATTGCACAATGCGAATATGTATTAGAACTAGCTATAGTACTAGTCCTAACGCACCTTTGTGCGCAGTTCCAACTGACTCAAGAACAAAAACAAATAGGCCCTGGGCCTAGCCTAAGTAGGTCTAATGAGATTGCAACATTTTATATAAAAATCAATTTTGCACGACTATTAGGCCTAGGCCTAGCCTACATTTTAAGCTTCCTGATAGGCCTAGAGGCTAAATTCCTAAATAAGGTGAACTTTTTGCCTAGACTTAAATAATTCGAAGGCTAATTTATATAGTAGACTTATTTATTTATTAGGCCTAATTAATTTTGCAGGGGAAGTGAATTGTCTGACGTGAGCCTTGTCCGTCAGATGAAAAATGTCGAAGTGTTGTCGCTCAGCGTCAACCATATTACGACTCTAGAAGATTTCGGACATTGTCCTAATCTGGCCGAACTCTACGTTCGAAAGAACATGGTCAAAAACTTGTCAGACATCATTTATTTAAAAGACTTACAAAGATTGAAGAATCTTTGGTTGGAGGACAACCCTTGCGCAGTCGGAGAACGGTAAAATAAAAAAACCCTGTAGTGTTATTAGTCTAAGCCCATTCTTGTGAGCCACTTCACTGTAGGAGTGTAAGTGCTAATCCCAATTGTTTGCTTTGCAGATACCGTCTAACTGTGTTGAAGTACTTACCGAACCTGAAGAAATTAGACAATATCAGTGAGTGTAATTATAAATATATATAGGTGTCTGTCCGTCTAGATCCCATTTTCGCGAGAACAGTTTGTTTTCTCTTAATTTTTATTTTTATTTATTTATTTATTAAGAGGTTAAGGGGTCAACGGGGTACTTTATGTTGGGTTCGCTATAATGTTCGAGCGAGAATAGCACGTCATTTGCAACCTTGCAAGTATTACTGCTAAATTTTAAAATTAAAATAAATATGGAGTTTGAATGTTATTTTTCTAAACACTAATTAAACATTAACCAAACATTTAACTAAAGTACGCGTAATTTGAAACAGATTTCACCTGAGCGAATCGATTCCTTGTTATTTTTTATAAGATTCCAAAACGCACGGCCTATATCAAAGACTCAAATGTGTCAAAATAGAAAATAGAGCATTTTACAGTTTGGTCTTTTTCGAACAGTTGTCGAACCTGATGAAGTGAAGGATGCGGCGCTGTATGGCGATACTCTCGGAAACCCGACTGATTCACGCCACGCGCGAGACGAATCGCCACCGCCGAAGATCAAATCGGAGGTTCTATCTTCTTCGCCGCCTCGTCGTTCCAGATCACCGGACAACAGGAAAACTGATTTGGACTCTGAGGGAAATTCCGTCTTTCCGCCAATCAACAGCGCCACGATGACCATTCCTTTGGAGGACACTGTCCTGAAGCAACAGCAACAACAACAAGAACAACATCAACATCATCAACAAGAGTCACTGCTGAGACTGAAGAGCAGAAGCCAATCGTTGAAAGGCATCGATTTAGTTGAAGTTACTCCGCAGAACGCGATGAACAACGATTATTCACCGTCCACCGAAGACGGGCGCCCAATTAACAGGTTAGCCAGGTCACGCAGACCTTTTTTAAAAATCCAGCTGTAGGCCTACCGCCGCTGCTGGAGTTGTTCGCTTTAGGCCTTAATGAAATTTGGCAAAATTTCACGGTTGTAGCCGCAATAGAGCCTGAATAGATTTAATTGCTACGGTATTTTAGAATGTCACGTAAGCTTTTGTGGCCATCTCGCTTCGCGCGAAGCCGCTCACTGAGAGCCCCTGAGGCTTAGCCTGCTAGATCGAAGCGGTTTAAGCCTCGCTGCATGCGCGGATGGCCTCCCGCATTTCAAAGCGAAGGAACAGGAGGAATGCTGACCACCCCCAGCTCAGGGGGAAGCGGGAAAAAAGGAGCAATGCAGACCGAAAGACTACCCTTAAAGTCTACTGCTATTAAAGATAAAGATTAAAGAAGATAGGCCTAATAAATAAATAGGCTTACTTAATAAACGTATCTTTCATTTAACAGGATGACAAGAAGGTCGATTTCAGAGATGGGATCCGTCACGCCGACGACTAATGCCGAAAAGCGTATCGCCATCGCATCTCCCATCGAAAGCCACGCTGTTCTCGATGACGAACAGGCAGCTACAAATTACTGTCAATTCGGCAATCCTGGCATCGTCGCTCAGCAGCAGCACCAACACCAGCACTCGACACCGCCGTTCCAACAGACAGCGCAGGCATATCCGCAGGCCTCCGCAATCCGACCAAACGCATATTTGGAAGATAACATTCCTCAACATCAACAACAACAGCAGCAGCAACATCTTCAGGGCCAGACGGATTATAATGAACAGTACCGTTATCACTCGACTCCGATGGCTCATCTTCATCACGTCCAACAACGAACGAGCATTCAGCATCCGCAGATGGGCGGCAGCGGAGTGGCCGCTCTTTCTCACAATCCACTTCAAGGTCATAACATGATTCATCAACGCCAATTCTTCGAGAAAGTCATCGGCGATTTGTCCAACAAAGCGTACTCCTCGACTCCAAGACCCAAAAACAGAGTGCGTATTTTCCATCGAAGACTTAATTTACGAATCTTTTGAATTAAGCTCAAGTCAATTTGAAAAGATCTCGTAACTTAACGAAATCTTTTATTTATTTGCAAAATTTGAATTTTATTTTTAGAATTCCAACATACTGTCCGCCGTGCTTTGCCTGATCAAAGAATTGGACTGCGCTAGCCTCGAGGTTGTCGAAATGGCAGTTCGATGCCGAATGGACGAACTCGACTAGTTGGAGACGCGCCAAACGAACCTGAATTCTACTCTGGACTACGAATTTCTGTACGTTTGTTCATGAGTTAACGTTAGTTTAGCGTACCAACATAATACACATCTAGTTAAATAACCAACTATCATTATATCGCACTAGCCTAGTTAGTTTTAAGTCTTGCACTTGTAAAAAATATTCTTGCCATTTACACTTAACATACGTGAAGCTGATAATTACCACGTTGATAATATAATTTGTTTTGGCTCATTGTTTGAACGTGACACGTTATAGTCGTTATACAATGTTCCCAAAAGTAGAATTAACTGCAATTACATGTTTTAATGTTAGTTAGGTGACTCGGGTGGATAATTGAGTTTTATAGATGTAAGTTCTTGGAAGATGTTGTATAAGTAAGTGCGTTTATACTTTTCTTTTTTAATCTACTTATTGATCTCAATCTTGTTATTGGTTTGGCAGTTAATTCTCTTGTGTGCAATTTTATTTGTAAAGATAATATTTCTGAAAAGAATTCGTTAAATTCAGGGATTTTGCTTTTTTTTCATTTTTTAAGTAGTAATTTTATATCTTGATTGACAGGTGAAAATCTTTTTTTTTCCATTTTTCATCTTAAAAGATATTATTTATCAGGGCCTCGGTGATATTAAACTTAGTCAAAAATGCAATTTGAGTAAAGTGTTAACAAACTGTGCAAATGAACGGTATAAACTGAATTGTTGCACAGTTTGCTTAAAAAGTAAAGGAATAATTAACTTCAAATTTAAAAAAAATCTATATCTTATTAATTTGGTTCGTTGAAATCTATAGCCATGTTTAAGAATTTAAGTTTAATTAAAAGCTGTGAAGATTGTCTATATAAGCAGATATTGAGATTGATTTAATTCTACTATATTGTTGCGCTCAATATTTATAAAACTTAGAACTTTTATTATATGTATATATAATATAAACGGGCTCCGTTTACTCAGAAAACAGTTTGTCTTAATTATCTCACTAAACACTATACGAAAACTTGTTAGAAAACGGTTTTTTTGTGTGTGTGGACGAATATCGAATGTTCAAATTGCGCACCAAAAAAATCATAGTTTTCACAAATAAAAATAAATTAATTGACTCATCTTCATCAACAATGAAATAATACGCTATACAGGGTGGTCCACTATTATTTGGAAGAAGAAAATTAAAATGATTAAAATCAAAACGTAACAGTCCGACTAGGTAATATCAAGTGGGTTGTAATGCTTAAAATCTTACGGAATATTATTCATAAAATGAAGTAATGAGCCGTGTGTACAATAAAAAATACAAAAAAAAATCGACTAATAATCGTCTTCCAATAAAGATGTTAACAACTTAAACTAGTCAACATGTGATTTATAATTAGGTTTGTGATGCGACTGTGATGCGATTTATCTCGACATCCAAGTCGTACCGAATTTATTTGCATGTCATCCACGCCCATCGTGCCACCAACCAATTTGGCAGTTTCTTTTGACGCGTTCCCAGCTTTCAGATAGAAGGATAGGTGACCTGAAAAATTCAACTTCACAAGGTGACCTCCATCTTATTTCCCTTTCGGTTGATCTTAACTTGTCCCGGCTGAACTTCGGATAATCCGGTCGATTTGAACACAAAATTCACCAGATGGCTGCCGAATATAGCCTCGAATCTACAATAGACCCAAGTTTTACTCATCAGGCTGGAGAACGAGCAAGACAAAAAGGCCAATTCTCATTATAATGTACCGGTATGCAATAACTTGAATTATTTTATTCCAGATTAGGCCCACATTAAAACTGGAACTACTAGCCTAGTACGGTAACTCACTCGGAAGAAATGTTTATTTCTGGCGGTTTGCCAGTCGCATTCTGAACGACCAAGAAAACTTTGGTGACAATTTCGATGACGTGGGACGTTTGAAACACGAAATCACCTTTGTGTTTCGTCAGCTCGCTCTGCAAAATTATACGTGCAGACATAGTTGAATTATGTATTAATTAAAGCGCTGAATCTAGAATTTAGAATAATAACTGAAGGAGTCGTCGACACAGACTGTTCTGATGTGGAAGACAGCGACGTCGTCCATATACGGACTGAGGGAGAGGCGGTAAATGTCCGAAACGGGAACTCGATACTTGATCTGCATCATGCGGTGATCGATAATCAGCATCGAACTTGTGGACAGCACGAACAGAATTGGAACGCACTGTTATAAATGAAATTGCAAAACAACAATATTAACTGGCTCGTAGCATTTAATGCGATTCACACTTTTCCACCCGAGTGTGAATATGTATAAAACAAGAGGCGGAAATAAAAATGCGAAAATGCATTAATTGTTTATTGCCGAGCGGCGAGTACTTTTTTTTTAAGTTAGACGTACCGGTATTGGTTATTTTTGACCATTTACAGTATATGATTTTTCTTAACCATACATGATAGTAGGACCTACGGTAGTCGATCTTCGCTCGCTTGGACAATTAAAGACTAAAGACAAAAATTCAAAAAGAAATTGTTTCACTTGAATAATATTGTTAATTTATCACCTTTCCAGCTGACCGTGTGACTTTATTGACCATGTCGGCGAAAACCACATAGTGCTCGATCGTTTCTGAGCACAATTTTTTCCACTGAGAATTGTGACGCAATCGCACGTAATCGCCTTGGAAGGGATGAGAAACACTGCGTGCATACAAACATTGAGGAGAAAGTCCGTCAATAAAGTTATCCAAGTTATCTAAGTACTATATGGTACATGGAAGCATACCTTTTCGGGTATGAAGATTTCTTCTCTCGAAAAATAATACTGGCGGTCACCTTCTCTCGCATCCGATTTCGTGCCGTCTGATCAAATTTGCTCCGATAATTTTGACACTGCATTTTGTGGAAATTTTTCTTTTTAAACACAGTCCGTATAAATTAAACGAAACTGGGGTTTTAAGCTACCGTAATCATAAGTTATACACTGGTACACACCCTCCACTTGTGATACAGTCTCCACAGGATGAGACTCGTCTCTTGATACTGAACAGGACATCGGACCCAAGTGCGACAAGCGGGCGACGCAGAGGGTAAATTTTTGGACAAATGGATAAGGTACTGCTTCTTCTGAAATAATAATAAAAAAATAAACAAAAAATAAATGATAATATTGGCTGGCCCGAAATACCTAGCCAGTTTTAAGAGTTAATTCCTCTCTACTGGTAAAAGCTAGAAAACTAAACACTCATTGAAATGATCTTTAAATTTATACAAAAATAATATAAAAAACTAAGATAAATCAAAATTTAAAATAAATACAAATAATCACATACGTCTGACCATACGCCTACTTAAACTAACTATTGTGACTTATAAATCTCCTGTTACGTCACAATAGTAGTACTTAATGCATACATGTATGTAGAGGTAAATAAAAATATAAAATATAAAGAATAGAAATAAATAGAAATACTCTGTATAAATATGCTTACTCAAATAATACTGGTATAAAATATATTGGAATAATACCAAATATAAAATAAAATAAAAAAATAAATACAGGTAAATAAAAAGATAAAACTTGATTTCAGAGTTTAAACTGCATTAAGAAGTACTATAGGTAATTGACTGTTCTAGCGTGGCGACATAAAAACATACCCTATAATGTAGGTAAGCTCTTTGGATTACAGTGGCAGCCCACTGGTTCAACCTGCACAACCGAAACTCCTTGAACGTCGCTTTCGTCTAGAAAATGTTTACAAAAAGAACTGTTATTTATTTGTTTAATTTTTTTTTTGGAAACAAAATGCACCCAAAACCATAAATTAGATTAAATGTGAATAAAGTCAAAGGTGCCAGTAACAAAGTACTACGCTCGTAAGTACCTCATCGACATTAGTTGTTTCGGCAATCTGAATCACTGGCTGATTAGTTCGCGAATACACTGCCTCGCGTAGTTTAGCTAAAGATTGTCGCAGCTAATTCCCCAGTATCCCCAACAACAACAAGAAAACAGGGAGAAAAAAACGAGAAAATAAAGTAATGAAATCAAATATAACAAACTTATAAACTGGAGATAAAATGAAAAGCCATAAAAAATTATGTAAAAAAAAAGAAATTAAATGAACAAGCCCAATGGAAGATATATATAAAGTTGATGTATCACATGTAAATTTATGCATAATTATTGCCTTGTAGCCTTTCCAGTGAGCCGCGATGATCGCCTGGCTAGATTTCATCCGAAGATAACGTTGTCGTTGCCTCCAACCGCGGTATGTCCTCTGAATGAGGCAAGCTAACTCGTCCAGCCGCAATCGTCGAAACTCTTCCAAGTCGAAAACCTAACGAAAACAAAGATATGTGATTATACGGATATGTGCGCCTGGAAATATATCTGGAACGATTGATGGAGAAATTAAAAATTGGAAAGATGGAAATATTTTTGAAGGGTGTTGTTTGAAAAAGTGAATGATTGGAAATATTGCAGAATTAACCAATTTTTTCCTATATTTTTTGTCGATATGCCATGATAATCGCACGATTAATTAATTGGATAACTATTTCTTACCGTCGTCGGACTACGAATGAAGATTTTCATCCTTCCGAATTCGTATTCTGTTGCAGGAATCGGCAAGTCTTTAAGCAGACAAGTGACTCCTTCGGACGGAGTGCCTCTCCAAATGGGCCAAGTGTTCAGAGACAACATCTTATACCTACGAGAGGGGAAATATGAGTTTGGTCGTAGAAAAATAAGAAATCACCCTTAAACTCATTTCTGGGTAGTTGGAAAAATAATTTCTGTCAACTAGAAAAGTAAACTTCTTGCAAGAAAATAATGGTTCAACTGCAGTCAAATAAATTACCTAGACAAAAACTGCTCGTAACTCTGATGGAATGAGAATCCAGAACCCTGTAACCGAATGGTCTCGAGCAACCTATCAAAAGTAGAAAAAAAATAAAACTAAAATTGCAGAAATGAAACAAAATTTAAACGGTAGAAATGAAAATATAAAATTACAAAATTTCTCTTAAGTAAAAGTCTGAAAAATACCAGTCTGAAATATACTAACCCCAGATAACGAACTTGGTGTTGTACCAAAGCCATTTCGAAGATTTGGGGCAGTTTGAGTTCGTTTGGCTGCAAAAAAAAAACGACATTTGTATTAAAAACAATTAAGTGTCACTCTAGATTTATACTTAAGCACGTGACAATTCTTATAATTAGTTAGATTTCAAACTCGGGTGAAAAAAATCGTTTGCTTATTAAATACTCACTTTAATGCAGCGAACGTAACTAGGTGTCTTGGACTGAAGATTCTTCATGAGGGCGTCGATGGCTATTTTAAACTGCGTCGCAGCAGTCGCTGGCCTCTTGAGCGTTGTACGCTGGGGATTCCCTGATTAAATATCAATAAAAAGAGTGAAAACCTGTGATTTCAAACTAAAATATTGAGGGTAAAATATATTATTGTTGGAAGGAATATAAATCTTTTTGACAAGCACAAGGGTAAATGGGAAATGAACAAAAAAGCTTCAAAATGGCTAAAAAAACAGAACGGTGTTTCAAGATAAGAGACTTGCTCAAATTAAGGTGTATCAAGTGAGAAACAGGTGAGAGAGGGTTAATAATGATACCAGCCTGATGGTGTGATTATACCGTACCTTCCGGAAATAGGATTTTGGAAAGGACGTGTTCGCACTGATACATTGCATTGCTCAGATCTCTTGAGATGAGGTCGTTATTCTTATCTAGAAACCTGCTGATATTGTAGAAGACCTGAAAGTTTATTGAAATAGAGTAATCAATATTAATAACTAATACATGTAAGTACTCCATATTACACAAAAAGGCACAATTAAGTTTCAACTGTATATTATCATCCGTAAGTCAGCAATGAATAAAAAAAACTAACCGTTCCGGCGTAGTGCCGAACACCGAAGCAGTTCTCCGGAACTGGTTGATCTTCCGATTCGCCCACTTTTGCATCTAATTCCGTCGTTTCTGCGCCGCCGTTTGGGCTCGTCGACTTAACGCAGAGATTGAGGTTAGGATTTGAGCGTCGTCGTGATTGGCGACAACTTGCACTGGAGGTGGTCAATGTGCGAATACCGCCGACGTAGCTCGGATGGCCGAAGCACACTTGATCCAGTCGACGCAGAAACGTCTCATCGGAGGCGTGGCACAATTTCGCGCATTCCTCGTCCAAAAGCGACAGAATCCCACGACTGTTCTATAAAGACCAAAATAATAATAATGAGTTGACTACATGTAGCCTAAATTATTTCTTGGCAACACAAGTTAAAATTGCTTGAAAGGAACGTCTGCTTAATTATACTCTTTCAAGCAGGTCGCAGACATTGCAATTGTTGGTAAATTCAACTGGCGTCCATTCAATTCCCTAGGAAGATGGAAATAAAAGAAACGAACAATTAACTTAGCATGAC
>JAQIYI010001704.1:0-11153 GCA_034700265.1 Polyzonium germanicum
TATTTTGGATGAACTTGCACAGCCTTGCATGCGTTCCAAACTTGCAACGCGACGCATGCAACGGAGTTACATAAACTTAGCATTACTGCTGTTTTTGTACATGTAGGCCTACAGAATGCTGCCAATCTACATGTTGGCTTGCAAGCAGTTTATTTGCTACTGCTGCAAAAATGAAAGTGACTTCAGAAAAGTCAAGATGCCGATTTTGTCAGCAATTATTTTTAATTCTAATCGATATACCGGTAGGGTAGGTAGGCCTATCAATAAACATATATCGCGTTGCATATATTGTACTGATGTAGGCCTACATGTATGTCTAGGTGCAATTACATTTTTCTTTTCAGAATTTATAAGTTGATGATTGAGGCGATAACGCTACCCTAGTGTTAACA
Source organism: Polyzonium germanicum (assembly GCA_034700265.1). Lineage (NCBI taxonomy): Eukaryota > Metazoa > Arthropoda > Diplopoda > Polyzoniida > Polyzoniidae > Polyzonium > Polyzonium germanicum. The sequence continues at coordinate 393 of JAQIYI010001704.1, forward strand.
GCTAGTGACCTACTCAATCAATAGTGACAAGTCGCACCATATGAAGGGCGTAGGAATAAGGGGTCTTTCTCTAGACAAAACACAAAATGAGAAAACAGCAAAACGTGGAGTCGAATGCAGACGACGAATTATTTTGCATTTGATATATACCGGTACCGGTACTTTAAAGTAGGCCTAAACATTGAAAATAGCGTGATATTCTTAGTTAGGCCTAATAAGAAATCGATTCGATTGTTTTAGATTTGCACCATTTATGAACCATGGGTAAATCAAGATTAATCTGTGGCAGCATTTTCATTATATAGGCTGCTGTTACCATTCTTTATACTGTGTCGTTACGCTAGGCCTAGGCTGTTCGTCGTCTGATTTTTCCCACTACGGGTACCTATTTTGCCCTTGCAGGATGTTGCCTGCACGTAACACTACTCGAAACTTTGGCGTTTTGAGCACCATGCTCAATGAGACATGGCTTGATCCACACCAACCTGAACAGCGCACAGGTTATACCCTCGTATACCTTGCCAAGAACATTTCAAATATTGGGTAGGTGACCTACCCAATATTTGAAATGTTCTTGGCAAGGTCACCTTGACACCAGATCGTGTTCTCTTGTGTTGGGTGGGTGCTTTCAATGAGGACGGCTGGGGTTTGTCCAGAAGATATTGGATTTTTTATAAATCGTTGACGAGCGTATTTGTCCAAAATCCGGGATTAAATAATGCATGCATGGAGTGACATGCTGCCACATATCGGGGCCGATACATGCAGTTCTGTTCTAAAATGGACCTTTGGTGACGGCTATCAAGGGGTAGCAACGGGTGTGTTCACCGTTCAGCTTTTCATGTGTTTACAGTCTTGGGAGTCATGTGAACTTGGCAATTGATCGATTCGAAATGCTCGTTGAATAAAGCCGTTTCAAACGTCAAACCTGACCTAACTGTAAGATGTCGGACATTAGGCTGTTTTGAAAAAGTATTTTGACGTCCGCATTTGATCGCTTGTCTAAAGTTTCAAACGAAACGATCAATCAGACAAATGAAACAAATGAAAAAATGTAATGTCAAAGATGTGTGTGTAATCGAACCCGCAAAATATGAATTAGGCCAACAGTAGACTTAAATGTGAACGGGTTTTTTCTGAGCGTGTTTAGCAAATTGTTTGATCCTGTCAGGAGTGGTTCCTTTTATGTAGAGGCAGTTACGAGTTTCCACATGCATTACGCCTGGCAGGCTTCCGGAAGTTATAGCTTTAGGCCTTAGGTCTCCAACTGTCAATTCTACGCATATAGGCTTAGGCTTGGTAGTGCTTTTGTTTCCCAGACTGCCTGCAGAAAACACTAAAAAGAGCCTTTAAAAACACTGCAGCAGAATGCAGAAAGCATCGGCCAGGGCGGGGCTACATGGCAACGGAGAGCTAGAAATGCAAATATTTAATTATCGATTTAGTTTTGCAATGCGCGTTTGAACACTTGAGCCATGCATTACTTTGCATACATATGGAGGCTGTTGTTTTTTGTTCTTCTTCCGGAACAAATGGCTCTAATGAATCACTGCAGTAATTTGCCCTTCCAAATGAGTTCAATCATTTGCATAATTGCATTCACATTTCACAAACAAGGAACATTGAAATGATCGTTAGAGTCCTTCCACGTCCGACGGGCAGGCCTACCGGTCCCAGTAGGCAAACGTTATCGTGGGTGAAATGCACTGCTGCAGCACGATTTTTGCTTTCATGCCGAGTTTGTTACTCCGTTGCATGCGTCAGGTTGCAAGTTTGGAACAAATGCAACGCATGCAAAGTTGTGCAAGTTCATCCAAAATATGAAACTATGAAAGCAACAAGCAAGAAAAACAACCAAGAACAGTGTCGCGATCTATTAATGACTATGTACATGTACAACATCTGATGTTTGATGGTCATGACCTCCTCTAATTGGCTAGACGCATTTCATGACGTCGTACAACACAAATTTCTTCAAGATTTTCCAACGCAGCCGCAATCGCTTACAAACAAAAAATGGCTGCCTTTTGACGCACGGTATGACGTCGAAACATGGTTGTAACGCATGCAACGGAGTTACATAAACTGAGCATTACAAAAAAGGATTGCAACGCGGAATATTGCCTTTTTGAAAATTAAAGGGGTTCTGCCGTCTACAGATTAATTTGATTAATTTACAGATGTAGAAATGCCTATTGAAAACTCGCCTTATGGCCTAATCAATCACGGATTTACGGCACGGATGCACCCCTTTACGGTCGCTGTGTACAAAATGTATTGCAATTGAGCTTATATTTTGCCTGAAATTCTAACTGATGTAGGCCTAATGTGATAGGGTATCGATGTTTTATGGAGGGCATGATGTTGCGAAAGGAAGTTTTCCGCACAGGTTCCTGTATTTACCAGTTATTTTTTATCATTGCTCGATCATCATCGAACAAATAATAAATTCTAAGCCATAACAAATAATCTCTACTCTTTATAAATTAACACAAACAAGAAAATTAATTGATGTCCCGTGCAGGACTCGAACCCATACCTCATCTTCCTGCCACTTTTCGCCAATAATTTTAATAAGCGTGAGAGAAAAGTACAGTCTAGACACTTAATGACTAATGAGTTCGCCGCCGAATTCGCCAGAAATTCGCTCATGTGAAGCCAGCTTTACGTTGGTAGTAGGCCTAGCCTTAATTTCAGATAGGTAGGCCTAGGCCTAAAACCCAAATCATGCATTTTTGTCTGATTTCACTCGATTAAAGTGTGATAATTATTAACAGAAACAAATCCAATAGGCCTACATGTAATAAAACCGTCACAGTAAAATCTAGGCCTAGACATAAAACTGGAACTAGGCCTAGTGGCGTAAAATAGTCAACTTTTTAATTAGCTCTGCTTGTACATAGCCTACTCACTATATCTTAGCTTGCATTAAAACTATCCTACCTTATATTTTTATATCTTTGTTTTTGGGCCTACATGAAAAAAAATATTGGGGAGGGGGGGGGGGGTGAGGCAATAGGCCTACCTACAAATTCTGCCCCCCCTGGCGAAAAACCGGCCTGCCGCCACAGCTTTATTTTATTTCCACCCTACAAGTAGCCTAGGATTAGGCCTAGGCGTACAGTTTTCGATTTTCTAGCTTTGGCTACTTGTATAGCTTAGGCCTAGGCCTATTATAGTTATAGATCTAGAAATAGGCCCAAGTAGATTTGACCCAGGCTAGTGCCTATAGCGAGCCTTCAGACTCCTTCGGGCTACCCTAGGGCTACATCTGCTGAGCGGATCAATTCTAGCAGACGTTTCAAAAGTATGAACAATTTGAAGGGGATTTTTTGAGAGGCGATTGTTTTATTATTATTTGGCCTATTATTTTTTTTTTGCTATTTATGTTCTGCGATGCTGATGAGCAAGCTGCAACAACATGCGTTTAGTCCTACATTTTAGCAGTAGGCCTAGGCATGCCATAAGACCATAATCATCAACATTCAACATGGGTGGCACTAAAGTGCTTTCAAGTTCTCAATGAACAATTTTTTTAGAAAATGAACAAAATAAAACGGGTGAGACGAGCCCATAATTAAGCCTAGGCCTAGGTTTTTTCTTTGATAGGCCTACGTCTGCAAGGTCGTAGAGCTGGAATGAAGGAGCTTATCGTGCATTTTCGTTGGCCAACTTCCTCCAAGTTGGTGGTGCAATTTAGGCGTTGTTTAGAAAGCTCATCAGCTGTGCCGGAGGCGTATCTGCATATTGCGCACCTGAATTGAAAATCCAAACTTGTAGGCCTAACGAATTAGTCGATTATGCACGCATGTGCCTTTCTTATTTCCTGCCATATTTCAAGATTTTTTTTACAGGCAGAAGAAATACAATTCAGTAGACAATTAAGTAGGCCTAAGCTCTTAATATGCAACGAGGCGACGCAGGCCTACCGTAGGAAAATCGTAAGGGGAGAAGATAAAATGGCGCCCAACAAGAACGCGGTGTGGAAATTGTACTTTCTCTACTCGACAACTAGATAGATGCAACTACGCTACTGCCTGCACGCAACGCGATTTTTATCGTGTGTGACGTCACAAACTGCACTTGTTTTATAGTGTTGTTGTCTGACGTCACGCGCAATAGAAATCGCGTTGAATCGCAGGAAATTTGCGGACGCTCAAATGGCTCAAATGTAATTTCAACAGTCAACATTAACTAGGCCTATGTGTTCAAGTAGGCCTAGGCTTACATGTAGGCCTATTGTATACCTACTTAAAATCGGAGTGATTTCGAAACAATTTTTGTGAAAATAGCGATTTATGTATGACGACGGATTTTGAACGAGTGCAACACCAACACCCAGGTGTGACGCCAAAAGGCATGGAAATCCGTCACCTGCCTTGTGTGATGTGATGGCACATCGTTGCTATGCCAAAGAGATGTCGAAAAGGACGACCCATTTCTACACGAATTTCAATAGAAGGCAAGTGACTAGGCTATTGTGTTGACCTACTACGTTACTAGGCCCGACACTCATATAGTTTATGCTAAAATGACTTTTCAAGTTCTAACTCTGAACTTTCAAGTACTGTAGGTCTACCACGGAGACACAGACCACAGTATTTTCAACTAGGCCTATGTGAGATTTCGATTGCGATCGCACTAAAGGAACTCTGGCTGAAACGACTTTCCCTCCATGAATATTCCTCAGTTCCTTGCAGATGTTCTGGAAAGTGGGGAAAAAAAGCTGTTGGAGCTGTTGGCATACCATGTAGAGTGTCTCTGTAATTTATGCGCCGAGCGCCTTCAAATTGAACCATGCAAGACATATGACTTCATTCGACATGGATGCCTTTATAGAGTTGCATTTTTTGTAAGCCTACTATTTTGTTGCTTTTTATTTGTGCATAGAAAATAGGGTCAGGCTATTTGGAATTGCGACTTGGATAGCAACACACACAGCCGCACACTTGTACACTATCACAAATCAGGTTACACGAGGCTATTCTAATTTCTAGGCCTACGATGCAACAACACAGCCCTCAAAAAGTGTAAAACTTGGTACCGGGATAGTATTACAATTTAGGCATTTCGATTGTCTGCTGCTCTGAGACTGCAGTTCTGTGAACTCTCAAATTGGCCATAAAAGCGATTTATTATTTGGAGCCATTATTGATGGAGCATATGCAGGCTTAGCGCCTCGCTCTTCCACCCTCAAACGCAGCCATCTTTTATTGAATGAGGCGAATGAAATGGAGGAGGCTGGGGGTTTTTATTTGCGCAGTTCTGAGTTCTGACGCCTCATTATTAGGCCTACAAATAACGAAACACGCCCCATTGTCACACAAACCAAACCAACAGTCAAAACACCCATATTAAATTGTTGCATGCTTGCATCTGCGCCGCCAGTTATTAGTTAAAAGTTGACATTTACTTATAGGCCTATGATTTTCTCTTTAAAATGGCTCTTCATGTAGTTCAATTGCGCTTTTTAGCCTGTCTAAGTTCAAAATCCAATCGGTAGTTAATTCTAGATTGACCTGATTAGTAATTACTACATCTAGGTCTAATTAGGAACTCAAGATTTGGGAGTAGAATTTTTTCTACTGCAGATCCCCCCTAGATAAAAAGGGTTTAGCCGAGGTTTAGCCTGGAAGCACTAAGGACTTTTAGAGCTGTCTCAACTCGGAAGAAATCCCAAGTTCTTGGAATTTTTTCAAGTCGAGACAGCTCTAAGTCATTAGTGATTCCATCATTTGAATCCGAAAGGAAAAACTATTCAAGGCGCGTTCATACCGAATCCGATATCAAATTTGGCTTTCAACATTCAGTTTCAGATTAGGCCTAGTTTTCGGTTTGCATACATTTTCGGCTTCACCGTTCACAAGCTTGCTGAAAAAGAATAAATTTCGGCTCAACATCGGTGAGATTTTAGACATCGGCTTTCCTTCGGAGTCATCGGTATTGCCCGCTAACCCGCTACCGTAACATATATCGAGACATCACGCGTGAGTTAACCAATTATCTTCAATTTGTCCATATTTTTTCGTTGGCCCTTCTTTTGCATATTTTTCAACAAATTTTACAACCCTACTCAAAGTAGCCATGGTTTATTTTAGGATCGATTTACTGCGTAAGACACGTGTATAACGTGTTGCTATGCCAGCTAAACCTTTGTGGAGCTCGAGATGCAGCTCAACCATTATTTGTACTTTTGAAGTAGGCCTACATGTAACCAAAAAAAGGCCTCCCCACATATAATAAAATCCTTCTCATCCAAACTATGCTCGTAGGCCTATAAGCAGATATTATGGGCATATTATGTCAGCATAAGTACCGTGTATAGCCTAGAGGCCTAGGCAACCGTACACAATAAGCCTATTTAGTTTCATTTCGTTCTTAAGAACCCGTGGATCCTTTTTACTGCACTCAGGACGCACCGTTTCCGTTGTCATTTCACGGTGAAGTCTACCTTGGGGAACTGTTCGACTGTACATAATATACTAATACTGTGTCGTAATATACATTCACCATATTGCAACACTGACGTCACGTGGCGTGCGTGCGTGACTGAGCTGTCTGATCTCACCATAGAAACCAAACAGACGGACCAACTCGTTTTCGTAAATAAACAACAACTTACTGAACCATCGAAACTCGAAAGAAACCCAAGTAGGCCAGACCAATCTTTTATCCCTATAGACTAGCCTTATTATATATTTTGCGATCACAAATTATTATTACTATTAGTATTGGACTAGAATTGCTCGCAGCCAGCATACTAGCCTAGCTGCACTGCACCAAATTGATGCATTGAATCCGGTCTTGGGTGTCGTGTCCCCACTCCCATTGTGTGACAAATGTGATTGATTCACCTTCGGCTCTGTGACGTCACGTTCTCTACAATTAGGTGGGCCTTCCACCCGGGCGATCGAATTCCTTCATTGCCTCCTAATTAAGATCAGACACAGGATATTTGCTCAAAAACAAACTGCAAGTAAGTCCATAATTAGAGACCCACATCATCATCATCATTCAACTGAAAGTTGACCCATCTGTCATGCTATACAAGTAGGCCTACCGCTAATAATGGCATGGCCATCATGTTTCGTTCATTGTTCTTGTGAAAAATGATAGGTTATTAGAATTCATGAACGTTTAGAAGAGAACAACCCGCCTAGGCCTACTTGGTAGAATTTTCATACAATAAGTTGGGAGCGTTCTTTGTTCGTTTATAAGGGCCGTTGCATGCTCAAAATGATGATCACAAAATTTCTAATTTTCCCCTCACGAATTTTCCGAAAATTCACGCATTTTTTTTCTGCTAAAAATTCTGGTTTTAATCCAGAGTTTACAATTCAATGTCTAGAAATTGCCTTTCATTTGAGTTGGCTCACTGTTGATTGCGTTGCAGCATGCACTTGAGTGCTATTGGTTATACCACGCTATAACATCATGTAAACCGGAAATGAGCGTCGTCTGCTATCGGACATTAAAATGAAACTTTTCCATTGAGCAACCGTCATGAAAGGGAAACAGGGTCGCGATTTAACTTTGAACGCCGCAGCGCTCCTTGTGGCAAAAATGTGAAGCCTAAAAATATTTGTAGGTCTTATTATAATTACTTTGGACATCTTTGACCAAAAGGTGCCCATTTAATAGGGTATTGAGGTACATGTAGCAATTGTAGCATTGTAGTTAGGCCAGCTCTCTTAGGCCTAGGTCTACAATTAAGCCTATACATGTATAGGGGCCTACTGCATAGGCTATTTGACATCTCAAGGCTCACAAAGGATGAGTGACGACGCCTATACATGCAGTTGCAGCTGTTTATTTTCCAGAAGATTTTATGTCCATTTCCTTGGAAACAAGCAGATGTAAATGTGATTCCATTCAGGTTATTAGTCTCCGCCCCCCACCTCTGCTTCCCTAGCTTTATCCCATGAAACCAGGTGCAAACACGCCAGGCTAGTAATAAAATAACTCCAAAATGGATTTATTTTTTCTTTGGAACTTGAAGAAAACTGGTAAATATGCACTAGGCATATATAAAATCCTACATAAATCTAATCTTTTAAAGCTTAAAATTTCTGCCAACAGAGGCGCTGCGGGGCAACTCTTCCGGTTGCTATTGAGGGGTTTACCAATGGAGTTTACCTCCCGAGGCTCCCCGGATGTAGCGCAGCTTTACTTTTGCCATCTTATTTTTTTTAGAATTAAATTTGAAAATGATTTTAGACAAATGGAATATACGAGCCTCACAATTATGGTTAATTAATTCATATGTTAGCAATGTACATGTAGTAACTGTATTGGCTAGTGAATGTTTATTTGGCGATGTAGATCTATAATGGCGGATTTGCAGACGACGTACATGTACTGCACTGCACTGTCTGCACATGTACAATTGTACTTGTAAGCATACAATTGTACACGGATTGCCACTTCCAGTTACCATATTACAAATGCATAGGCCTCTCTCTTGTCACGGAAATGAAACGGAAAATGTAAATTTTCTGCATTTATTGGAAATAAAAACGCTGCACATTATTCATGTATTCGCGATCGTTTCTTTGTTGCTCGTTCTTCTCCACGCAGGCCTTCGTATAGCATACAAGTAGGCCCAGACATAGAACACTGTTGAGTATGCTACTCTGATGCCAAGCCTATTTACTATTTTATTATGCGCTTGAAGTTTTGAGTTCGTGGAACTCAGACAAACATCTTTTCTGTTTTTTGTCTTGTTTTTTCTTCTACTTTTTGTTGGCAAATTGTGCACAAATGTAGAATGTTCATGTCTAGCTAGTGCTTTAGGCCTCATGCGCTTTAGAAAATCCAAACATCGAAACTAATCAAGATTGTATTTTATATTTTTTAGTTGATAAACGCATGGTGTTTCATTGAATTCTCTTGATCTATTATCGTCTTAGGCCGTCGTGGGCAACTATGTCCCGTCGTCGCACTTCCAACCTCAGGTGGCCGTGTCGTGCAGCGGAGGACGTCAGAAGTACCGCATCCAGTACATGGACGAGAGCGGACGGTGGACGAGCGACGGCGACACGAAGGCATCTCTGTCGTCCACCTGCCTTCGAGACAAGCTTGAGATCCTCGACTACTGTCGCAAGGTGAGCCAATTGTCTTTTACTGTCGGCATTGTAGGAAATAAGAGGGGATGGAAGTAAGCGGTGTAGGCGATCCACCTGCCCTATACAGTATACACCCTAATATCCCCCTTTATGCTTTCTAATGAAAAAAAAACAGGAGAGTTGTACATAGTCAATAATAGATGGCGACACTGTTCCTGGTTCTTTTTCTTGCTTATTGCTTTCTTATTTTGGATGAACTTGCACAGCTTTGCATGCGTTGCATGCGTTCCAAACTTGCAACGTGACACATGCAACGGAGTAACATAAACTTGGCATCAAGTTAAATGAAGTTTTAACGCATTGTGTCCGCCACACACACAACCAGGTCTTGCGCAGCGCACCCTCGTCCCCCATCAAACATTAAACGTCCCAATTGCGTTGGTCGCAGTTTCGAAACCCAGTTATGCCACCAGGATCTCAAATGATGAACATTTAATTGCTCGAGAAAACTGTGAGAGCAAATTTGGTTTAATGAGGCTGATGAGACCTGGAAACATAACATTACTTTTAATTACGTCTATTAATGACCTAATGAGATCGTTTAACGCGCGTGTTCACAGTTCAGTCATTGCGCGAGCAAAATCACTCTTTCATGTTTGAATTGACTAGAAAGAATAGGCCTAGGCTTACATGTACATAGCGTACTGTATTCAGAATGTACATATGCGAATGAAAAGTCGATCCCATTGCCATGTGTCAGATATGATAACGTGAAATATGACTGCGTACTTTTTATTTGGGCCTACGTAGGCTACAGTAGGCCTGAGGTTACTTTGAGTAGGTGTAAGCCAGTTGGCACTTTTAGCTCCATAAACAATTAAAATTAAACATGTCCGATTGGTATTCGCGTGCAACAAGCCAATCACTGTCTACTGTAGGCACACTTAACTCAAGACGCTTTTAGCACGTTTAGTCTCATTTTTGTAGGCCTATCATAATCGTTTTCGTAAAAACATAATTTAAAGCGCCTCATTCTCAAAAAACAAAGCTAGAGTAGGCCTATACTAGGCGACACATGTTCAGATTTAGGACGTTTCCGCCTTTTCATTTAATTGGTTAACATTTTTTGCGCACGATTTGGGCAACGGTCCAAGCACCTAAAAAAAGACTGCAGTGCACCAATCTCACGACACAAAACCACGTAATACGCATTTCCAATTACACACACGCAAAGCAAAACTCCCAAAAAATAAAGTAGGCCTAGGCCCGAAATAAAATAAATCAAATCGTTCGCCTGATGGTCACCTGCATGTATTAAGCTCATTAAATAGGCCTAGGCCTAGAAAAGAAACGCCCACAGTTTTACATGTAATAAATCGTTTAAATTAAGCTTAAGCTACCGTAGGCCTTTTGGAACTCATGTAGCGGTGTAGGCCTACATGTATGTGGAGTTCATGTGATTAGATGTGAACACATGTAGGCGTAATTCATTTTAATTACCCCTAGCCTACCTGTAGCCTGCTATAATAGGTTTAGGCCTATTTAGTATATAGTTATATGTATGCCGGAATCACTAATGCAAATATCAGGCTGTTTCGAGTCAAGACAACTTTAGTACGGTACCGAACTTAAAAAATAAACCTAGTCCATCAAAGTTTTTAGGTAGGCCGAATTGAATTAAGCGTTGAACAAAACG
>JAQIYI010001705.1:0-11151 GCA_034700265.1 Polyzonium germanicum
TCTTTTCTAGCCCTTATAAAACCAAAGATATAAGCACCGAAAGTAGGTACGGTTTTTTTTGGCCCACCCGGTATATTATTCCTTTAAAATAATGCCAACAATAATTCAACTGTGGCTTTGTTGAGTTAGGCCTATTAAATTGCAAAACAAAATCATTTAGACTGATTGCAATTCAAATGACATCACCTAAATTATTTTTTACGATGACACCAGACGACAACGATAGGTAGGCCTAGTCGATAACGCCTACTGTAGGCCTATGCCTAAACTTTGCTGACAATCTGTCAAAAGGTAAAAGTAAGGCCTATAGTTGCGCCTACACCGCTCGTTTAGGCCTACTAGCTTAAAATTAGCAGAAATTGTCTGCAAAAAGTACAAATAGGCGTGCGATCGGCCGGCGACTAGCGCTCCAAACAGCCATATAATGGCCCTCTATGGAGGACTAATATATTAAAATACTGAATAATTATCGATCTTATCGTTCGCTCGCCCTAGAAAACAAAATAAAAACAACAAAAGCTTTAGGCCTGATGCATTTCGCTCGCTCAGGTCTGAATATGTATTACGCAGACTAGGCCCAACGATTGTTTACACAAAGAGGCCTATAGACAATTTGCGCCTAAAATGTTCAGACCTAAAAGGACATACATGCAGCTACCATAGTAGTACATAAAACATCAATTCTGGAGCCTACTAAAAATAATAGTCCTACGTGCGGGTATATATGTAGATATTCCGGTAGGCTAGCTAGTATGCGGGAATGAATGCTAATATAGGCCTGAGCAAGCTAGGCCTAAAGATGGAGGAAATTTAGTCCTGAATCAGATGGAGAGAGAAAGCTAGGATTCTTGGTGGAAACCGAATATCGCATGAATAATTAATGAATGTTTGCATAAAATATAGACTAGTGATCAATAATATCTCAAGAGCCCGCTTTGCAGTTTACAAGTTTAGGCCTGAAACATGAAGGGCTACGTAAGACGCTTCTAGGCCTATTATTATTAAAACACACAGTATAGGCCTACACGGCTGAGCCAATCACGAGGCAAATCAGCAAATCAAATTGTGAAATACTCAAAGCAAAAGGTACAAGTGTGTGCACAGGTCTTGAGATTATGCCTAATCAGCGGGATTTCAATTCTTAACTCACAATCAAAGTAGTGATTTGGATGGAATCGAGTTGGTCTGGGCCTACAGGGTGTGGAGAAATAAATACAAAAAATAAAATGAAAGATAATCTTGAGCTGAATGTAGCTTAACTATCAGGTAGACTCGTGCCAGACAAATAAACAAACAAATTATAGGGGGCGTGGCGTCTGCCATGTATTCAACTAAAAGGCATAGGCCTAAGCTAATAAAAATGTAAAAATAAAACATGCAACGTGTGGCCTATTCCCATACCGCTGAATTGAAACGTTTTATTTATTTTGTGGCTACGTTCACACTTGACGCTGGGCGACAATTTTTAAATTAGAAATTCAAGGCCTACACGTAATCTGAACAAGCAGGCCTATTCGCGTTCAACTTTATTGAATTCAACTGAAACTGGCACCGGTGAGTCTACAAGTAGGCTATTTCAAAAGCATTTCCACTAGGCCTACGCCTACAATGTAAAGAAAAATATATTTAATGATAATAAACTGTATAAGATTCAAATAGGTTCATCAAAAATAAGTTATTTAAATACTCATGTAAAGAATAAATACATAAAACATAAAATGAAATAGTCCTAAATATAATAGGCCTTGGTCTAAAAAATAGGGGCAAGATAGGCCTAAATAAGATAGGCCTATCAGTATGCTTAAATAAACACAGTAAGTCTAGCCTAAAATAAATAAAATAGGCGCAATTAAAATAAATATAAGATATGCCTAGCCAAAGCCTACTTATGAATAAAATACGCTAACATTGTAAGCCTAAAGGAAATAGGTCGAAATAAAAAGGCTTCAAAAGCCTCTCCATAAATATAAAACAAAATATAAAATAAAAATAAGATTGAAAAAGTATCATGATAGGCCTGTGCCTTGAAATTCTCAAGATTGAATCATATCTAAGCCTTGGCTTAATCTGAAACTAAACTAAGGAGAGAAAAAAATGCAAAATGGTGAACAAAAAAAATAAAGAGCAAAAGCAATTATGAAGAAAGTGAAACTCGCACATGTGTTGTGCAATATGCACATACAGTTAGGCCTAGGCCTGCGTGCCGTCTGTTGAGCTCCTTTATGCCGACGACATCAAATCGAATCGCATTTTTGGCTTTTTCTTTCTCTTTTGCTCCATAGCGCAACAATAAGTCCTCCATTCAAATTCAGATTCACTTCTTATTCAATTTCATTTGGGTTTTATTAGTTTTCATCTAGTTAGGCCTAATGAGATAAAGATTTGGTCACGGCGCTCTATTGATTGGCAACAGAGAGAAATATGAAAAAAATCGATTTGCTGGAAGATGGCGGCGGCGACGTCAGCGATGCATATTTGCATATAGGCCTCTATTCTGTATTCATGTTAATAATTGGCTTCCTGCTTATGATTAGGCCTAACGATTTCTATCAGGCGAGGACTGGCAATTCATGGAAATAATGCATATAACATTAGGCATACTAGATTCAATTTACCAATACGCACAAATAAACCTAGATGATTGTGCATATGTCAGACTATAATAACCTTTTACAATTGATTGTGCACATGTGCGTACCGGTAGGCCTAATTATTAGGCCTATGCATATTTTGATTAATTATTATGCATGTTTTGAAAGATTATGCATATTTCGAGTAATTATTAGGCCTATGCATATTTGAGTATTATTTTGCATATTAGGCTTACGGTTTGTTATTTTGAACGTCGGTAGGCTTAATTATTTTGCATGTTTCGAGTAATTAGAATGCAATGTGCTAATCGTTAGGCCTGCATTTGTATTTGAGATTTCATTTAAACCCCATTTTTAAACCATGTCATTAACTCATAAGGATCAAAAAATCTCTCATTGTCAGTTTTCCATTGAACTGCACTTTATTTATGTATTCTGTATGCTCAAAAACGAAATAAAAAGGGCCATTTGGAGCACTTCAAAAGTTTTCAATCGACTCGAGCAAGGCCTATTCTTTGCGAATTACGTATAGATTGGAAGAGGGCTGAACATTAAACAAGCCAAGGCGGCCATTCAAGTGCATTGTGTAGCCTACAAGTAGGGCTGATTTGCAATTGCGGAGCTGCGCAACGGCAATAATTTAAATTAACTGCACACAACGTATTAATGTCGCATGCTGCACGCACATAACGACAGTCCGCCCACCATGCTAGATCCGTGCAGCCTGCAAACGAACGATGACAAAATAAGGCCAATTATAGCAGATAAAAGCATATTAAAATGTTGCACGTCATCGCAGGCCCCCTTGCTCTCGCACATAGGCCTAAGCAGCCAGTTCGCTTTTCTCAGATTCCTACATACCGCTATTGCATAACGTAGTACATTTGTGCAGCAGACATCGTGGGCCTAAAGCACATAGGCCTACGGGCAACGCAAAGCCAGAAAAAAGAAATCCTGAAAGCATGTAATTAACTTGAAATGCAAAAGCAGCAGCCATTATCAGAACCTATCACAATCTTTTCGGTCGCAATTTATCAAAACGGAAATAGGTTTAGGCTGAAAGTCTTTTCTGCCTTCTACGACAGAAAGGAAGTCAGTTGGGCCTAACTGTGACTTTTTGCTCATATCATTAGGACTAAACTTTAAATTCTCCTCATTCTTCTATCGACAATTCTTCTATCAGAAACGCATTAAGAGCGCTAATAAAGATCGTAAAAATTAAGTAACAAAATCGTCAGAAATTGGTAAAAAAAATGTGGTCAAACGCCTAAAGAAAGGCTACTAGCGGGCAGGACTGTCGCGGAATCAGAATCGCGACAGACAAAGTTAAATTAGATTTTTTTTCTTTCTTTCTTATGAGCAAGCTGGCACAAGTGGGCTAACATTAGCCCAAGTGGACCAATGTCAGTCAAAGTGGGCTAGAATTAGTCAAAAGCTGGAAAGATCAGTCAAAAGTGAGACAACTTAATGAAAGGTTAATCAACAGTTATTTATTACAGAAAATGGCGGCCTGAATGGCGTTATCACAAAAATGCTTATGCTAGTAGACTTAATAGAAGTTTATTCCTTTAAAGTTCGGTTTAACTTTCTTAATGGTGGTTGGTTGTTTCAAGCGATTTTGAGAGTTAATGTATAGGCCTAACCTCTACGCGGCGCATTACGCCAAGTTATAAGCCTAGCCATGCCTGTAAATAAAATAAAAAAAAATGATTGCACGTAGATGTGTAGTAGGCCTAAATAATTTTTTTTTACAAACAGGCTTAAATCTGACTGGCAAGTGGCAAACGGGGTAGAATAAAAAAAAATGAGCATAGGCCCTATATAATTAGCGATAGGCCTATCTTTACGGCGACAACCACGATGAAATGTCATTGCCTAATGTCACATAAGCTATTAGGGTCATTAACGCTCATCAGCCATTCTCTGGAATCTCGTTCACTTGAAAATTAATTGCTCCAATAAAAGATTCAACGGTTAGGCCTGCTTTGCGACATGAAGACTATGGATGGCGGATGGGTAGGTAGACAATTTGTACTCTAATTGAGCGAATTCAATTTGTCTTTTAATTTCTCAACGTTGAGTAAGAAAAAAAAGCCCCGTTAGGCCCAGATTATAAACAGAAGTATAATTTTCGTCCATTGCAATTTAAACAACCGGTACCCTAATGTTAATTAAATGCCAGTTTGGTCAAATGCCCCGTGCTAGTTTTATGGTGTCTGGCATGTATTTTGACAACTTTACAAACGTAGAGATCATTGAAATTTTTTTTAAAAATGCCTTAAAACTTTTCATGGATTTCCATAGAAGAAAAATGCTAAACGTGTTTTAGCCCATAAAAATTACAAATTGGGTCAAATATAAAAATAAGGCATAAAAAAATAAAAAATAATTGACATTGGCCCTTTAAAGATAGGCCTAGTACAATTATATAAATGAAATCGCCTCTTCAAGGATCACATACCGGTACAATACATGTAATATTTCATTTAAAGATTTCACAATATAAACGAAACTGCCTCTTTAAGGATAATAAAATTGACATTTCATCTTTAAACATAATAAATTGCATTACCCCATTATAGATATTATGAGTGACATTGCCCCTTTAAATATAATAACATTTACATTTCCTATTTTAAAAGTAATATAATTCTCAAGAAAAATATAAAAAATTCTAAAAATAGCGTTCTTAAAAATAAATTAGGCCCATGTTAAATACAGAACATAGGCCTACTTGAAATGTAAATAGGCCTGGAGAAACAGACAGTGCGACAGATGTGTGATCGATAGGCCTACTCGTATATGTGTGCGGTAGGCCTAACGATATTTCTGTTTCACTCCCTTTCTGGGTGAGCTGGCCAATTCGCCATTGCCATAGCAGAAGAAAGAAATATAAAGCGAGAGAAGACAATCAAGATGCGATCCTGTAAACCGGCGTTTCCATTGACTGAATGCTCAGTCAGCAGCAGCAGCCCCTCATCATACAGAATAAGATCAATGACGACCGAATTTTTTTTTCTATTCATTTTTGGGAACTGCGAAGGATTGCAGCAGGAACGCAATTTTTGCTCACTTGCTCGCTTCCTGGAGCGAATATCGATTTTAGCGCAGAGCGCAGTAGGTCTAATGATAGGCCTACGCAAAGTGCAAACGCGGCGCAGAAGCTTACATCAGAATTTGCGTACAAATTATGCGCGTCCGGGCAACGGCATTTATTTTTTTTCCTTACGGCCCTGCGTTTCTCGAAAAGTGAGAAATTATCTCGCGAGATGTAAATGGTTTCAAGTAGAGGGGCTCGAGCCCTATAGAGCGGTTCCATGCAATAAGGAGGAGGAAGGCGGACGCTAGGTTTTTATTTTTAAATATTAGCATCGTAAAATAGTTAATTTATGTAATTAGGCATGCGAATTGCTAAGGAGAAGCAGCTTAGCTCACTTAATTAACCATCCTAGACCATGCTAGGTAATGCTTTGTAGAGGGGGCGGAGCTTATATTGCAAAGGCGGCGATTTATATGGATCATTACCTCGTGAAATATGCAAGCAAATTACAAAAAAATGCACTAATAAACTGCGGAAATATGCACAAACAAATTGGCATTACTCTTGGCAGCCAATTGCACACAAAAGTAAAGAAAATAAGATGTAATGGGTGTGACGTCACAAAAGTGTTATTGCGCGTTAGAAATCGTGTTGCATGCTGGAAAGTCGCGCAATCAGAATCGCGACAAAGGAAAACTTGACTTTTTCTGTTATGAGCTAGGTGGCCAAAGTGGGCTAATGTTAGTCAAAGTGGGCTAACATTAGCCCAAGGGATTAGTGTTAGTCAAAGTGAAAAGTCAAGCTGGAAAGATCAGTCAAAAGTGAGACAAATTAATCAAAAGTTTATCAACAGTTATTTATTACAGAAAATGGCGGCCTGAATGGTGTCAACATATCTTCCAAGCACCAAAAATATCAAAATATGACAAAAACATGCATATGCAAGTAGCCTTAATAGAAGTTAATTCCTTTAAAGTTCTGTTTAACTTTCTTAATGGTGGTTGGTTGTTTCTAGCGTGTTAAAATCCGCGAAGGCGCTTTGCCATTAATGAGCTAGGACTTGATTTCTCGACTTCTTGATTTCTACGTGCAAACGCTCAGATTGCACGCAAGTTAAGTCGTGTCGCGCAGAGCAGGCCCTGCAGCCGTATAAGCTTTGCTAGTCAAGTCTCAGTCAAATTTGTCTTATCTTAGAATTCCAGGATGCAGCCAGCTTATGCCATCGCTAAATTCATAACATTAGGTCCACAAAGCTTTTAAGAAGGCATTTAAGCGAATTAGGCCGGCAGTGATGGCGCCACCAGCTACCACTTGCAGCCTAACTATTTCAATAGGCCTAGCGTCTAAACGTGTCTAACCAGCAAGCCCCGCGAGTTCACGCTCCCAAATTTTAGTTCAAAGCCCAAGCGTGGCCAACTAGGCGAATAGCGGGGCCCGTGTTAATTACAAGGGCGGAAACGCAACTTGGCCTATTGCAGCGAGTAAAGACTTGAATTGGGCCTAATGCAGCACGGTTAATTAGGTTTAATAACCACGAGTGAGTAGAGCATGCAACAGGTTTTGGCCTTGGCCCGCTGCAGTTTTCAGCTTAAGCTGAGCCTGGTCTACTCTGGAACCGTGTTGTTATCAGAGAACAAACGTTCCCCTTTGGCCCCTACGGACATTATTCATAAATGCGTATTTCGTAAGCCTATCAGCGCCGTTCATATGAACGAAATAATTAAAAAGACATCAATTGAAGATACATGGCACGGAGCCGTAAAAAGCAGCTTAGCCGAGGGAGGAAAGTTAAAATCCGCTTTGCCGTTGGCGTACGTGCCAATCAACAAATGGCATTAAATTTGCACGCGAAGCGTCCATTTATGCAGGAATTAAATGATTTCAATCAGCAAAAATAAATTAATCCACTTTTGATACGCGTGATGAAATGACGAATGCAATTAGCGATGATTTGATAAACAAGCCTATATATTAACCAGGGGCAGGAGCGAATTGCACCTACAATTACATTTTCGACCTTAAATCACCATCGTTATGCTTAAATCTCGCAGCGGTGTTGCCAGATACTCTCCTGTGCGTTCGTGGCTCCTCCCACTCCCGTGCGCTCCTGGCTTCTCATCCGCTACGTTTCTGGCGCAGCGCTGTTGCAGCGCTACGTTTGAGAGGCTAGCGCTGGCGCAGCGGTTCCTGCATAATCTATCCCTACTATTGCACGCTCCTTGTTCCCCTTAAATGGTGACGGACAGGATTTCCTTTGGGAAGAGTCGGCGAGCAGACGACGCTCATTCCCGATTTCCAAGTTGTCATATGTGGGCCTACACCATGTATTTTTATTTTAAGATTTCGGGGGACCAATTACAGACCGAGGTAAACGGGAAATGTGAATTTTTTAAAGCTTTCAATTTGGGTCGGCAGAGGCGCCCTTGCGGTCCGCCATTAATGCGCGTTCACAGTAAAAGCGAAAACTAGAACGGGGAGCCGAAAGATGCACATAGGCCTACTCAAGATTCATGCTCATGGCGGCCAGCAGACGACGTTTATTTCCGGTTTACATGATGTTTAGACGGGGTATTACTGAAATCGTGCAAGTATTAGGCCTAGCTCGCGGGGAATTGGGGCAAAAAAGTAAACGATTAAAAAATACTAGGCCTAGAAGAAAAATAACCAGAAGGTCGGAATAGGCCTGAGTGAATTGAACACTGAACACAGCGTGAGCGGCCAAGTCCAGCAGCACACCCAAGTCGGCAGATGCAATTATTGAATTTGCTGACATGCTATTATTATTAGTGAAATACAGTGCAATGGCGCAATACAAAGCAGGGCTGCAGAATAGCGCAGGATGATGAATTGATGATGATGACAAGAGGTTGATAGTAGGCCTGTGTAGCAAACTATGTATCTCGCAAATAATATGGTCGATACACGTTCAATCAAATTGTCAATCAAAATATATCGGCTAGTAAGCATGCGGGTATGTGAACTTTAAAAAAAAAGAAAAGAAAAGAAAATAAAAAAAACAATGCCATTGTAAGAATGAAGTAAGACCTAAAAAATACAAAGCAAAAAAAATATCATCAAGAGAAATTCCGGTGTCTTCTATAAGAGTGAGCCAGCCAGGGTCAGTGAATTTCACGCAGGTTGCATCACCAAAAAAAATCAAAAACTTTCTAAGCCTAGTTCTCACCAAGCAACAACTACTCGGGTTCAACTAATAATGACTTAAGTCACCACTTAAAGTCAAACTTATTGTCGCTACCCCTTTAAAACCATTTTCTGGCATATTTGCGACAAGAAACCTTTTGCTAGCCTAGCCAAGTGTTTTCCTGGTGATTTTGATAGTTGTAGGCCTACGCAGCTCGTAAATCGATGAGGCCATCGTGCGCCATGCAAAGAAGGCCTAAATGCATAAAATTGCCGCTTCCACTCGACGATGCCTGGTGCTGGCTGCAGCGAAAGCTCATGCATTGCAAAGATAAAGCGGCCATCTTTAGCGGTGCAACTGCTCCTGTGCGAATGCATACAATGACCTCAAAATTTCCTCAAAGCAGACACCTAGGCACGTTGTATGCAGTAGGCCTAGTCTGCGCAGTACATTAGGCGAGTCAACTCGACGACTCTGACGCAAACACAATGGCCTCCCCTGAGCATTGGCTCTAAGCTAATGAGAAAGCTCACGCGTCGCACGCAGGCAACGCGACGACCTAGTTCGCATATATTTTACGCGGCACACGGTGATACAACGAGTTGTTGTTACCCGTCGACACGCTGATGCGAAGAATTATTTATTTATTACAGCGTATAAGCATGGACTGTGAATTTGAGTCAGGCCTATCGTCATGTGAGTATAAACGAGGCTAGTAGCAAGCGTACCTGCCTTTAAATATAAACTAGCCTTTGCCTGTGTGTTCCTCTGGTTAGAAATCAATACTGGTTCACCGTGCACTGGATGGCTGATGGTAAAGATCACCCACAGGCAGGTGGCGCTCGCTCAAAGCTCCCATCATGTTTTGTCCAGCTGATATCGTCAGCTGGAATCTGAAACAATGAAATGGATTTCGTGCTATTCGTTGTGCTAAACACCATGTAAACCGGAAATGAGCGTCGTCTGCCATCCGCCATTAAAAGTAAACTTTTCCGTCGAATCAACATTGAGCAGCCGCCATGAAAGGGAAACAGGGTCGCGATTTAACATTGCAACAAGGTTTTTGGAAACATCGTGGTTTTTGGCTTTTGTTTATGACAAACCAAAAACTTTTTGTTTTGTTTTTGCCATCCCTAGCGCAGTAGGCTTATACACCATGTAATAATTTTAGACTTCATATTACCGCCACTAGGAGCGCTGCGGCGCTAAATGCTAAATTCTCACCCGGTCGCCCTTTCATGGCGGCTGCTTAATGTTCTTCTTTAAAAAATACTAGCGTTTCCTAGCCGTGCTCACGCATTGGCTAATGTACGCCGTGCTTAATGTTGATTCAATGGCAAAGTCGTCTTTTAATGGCGGATAGCAGACGACGCTCATTTCCGGTTTACATGGTGTATAGTGGGAACCGCGTAATGATTGCGCACAATTCACGTCGGCTGCCTAACACAATCCGGATATATAGACCGTAAGTGTGGACGGCGTCCGCCATTTTAATTAAAGGAATTTCCCTTAGCCTAGCAAGTAGCTACTTTAATGCGGCCGGAGCGCAGCGTGCAACAACGTTTCATCATACATATTTGCCACTCGGATGCGTCCTGCCCACAAACATTGCATGATTAATTGCATTCCATCGATTTTACACGACCTCGACCCAACGCGGCCATGTTTTGCGGCCAGGAGCGCTGCTGCCGCCGCCGCCGGTTATTGCATGGCGCGCGCCATGGTTTCGAGTGCGGTTTCATTTGAGTCCTCTCGCTGGCCCAACGGAGACCGGAGCGAGATAGGCCCATAACGTTGCAACGTTTTGGATCTCCATTGTTGCGCGTCATTGGAAATAGGCCTAGGCCTGATGTTCTAAGGAACGAAGCCGTGAATATGTCGCCGACCTTTCGCTCTTTGCGTGTCAGTTCGCTGTCGGCAGTTGTACGCGGCGTAATCGATTTGGCGTTCGTGATGATCAGCACTCCGTTCAATACGCCATTCGATCCGTCTTTGTTTTGATTTTCGTTTCAGCGCCATTTTCTTCTTTCACAATGCGCTCAATGCAGACCGTATGGCGTGCGCCATGTTCGTTGTTCGCACGACCCGCGCGGCGCCCAATACTGTAATACGGAGTGCGGCGATTAATTATGCATAAAGATACACCCATGTATGTCTGCTGCGAGGAAAAATGGCGGACAGTAGCGCATTGGGGCTTATGGGCGCGTCCGCTGATCTCGAGACAACTGAATTAGCTCTAATATCTAACTAATAGCTAAACTCAGAGGACCCTCAAACATTAAGAATAGGCTAGCGCAATGAAAACAATGCAAATGATTATAAACTGGCTTCATACATAGCGCAATTCTGAACCAAAATGAAGTCGATTTCAGCAAATT
>JAQIYI010001706.1:0-11149 GCA_034700265.1 Polyzonium germanicum
ACGGAGAGGGGGACGAACCCACGAGACTTCCTTAAGCCCCACCAACTTTAATAGATGGCCGGCAAGGGGTTCGATCCCGAAAACGTTGGATTGGGTGGGACCGTGGGGGCGATGGCCGTAACCACTGCGCCACGCTAACACTCGATAGAGCTCAGTGTTTAATATAGATATATAAAATGTGACAATTTAGGCCTACTATTTATTGTGTAACAGTCGAAAGAACTTGGGGTTGAATTCTGCCATTTCAACGCGATTTTTTTTAAAGATTTTAAATTATGTGCCCATCACGTAACAGGCGCCGCAGGCTTCCTTAAAATGAAATTAGAAAGGACAATAATAGCGGCTAAAATAAATGAAAAGAGGCTTAACTTAACGTAAATTGATTAAAATTACCAAAAATTACGCCTAAATTTAAAATATGCAACAAATATTAGGCCTAGAGACAAGTGCAATTCAGTCATCACGAACAAAAATCTCTTAAGACTAAACCACGATATTTGGTTTTTCCTTGTTCTTTACAAGCATTAAAACGTGCGAAGCATAGGCTTAGCAGTTAATTGCGTTCATAAAATCGTCATGTAATTTTTAAGCACCGTGACTCAAGCACATGTAGGCCTAGTCGCTTCACTCAAGTCAAGCGCTTTTAAATGTAGAACAAAGGTTGTAAATAATTACAAGAGCGACAGACACGTGCTTTTTGCAGCGAACGTTAGGCCTATCATCAAATTTAACGCCATTTTGCCTTTTAAAATGTAAAATAGCTTACAACTTGGAAAGAAAATTGCTTTTTTTTTTATCTTCGCCTAGTTTTTATGGGCGGAGGGGGAGGCCTACCAGGTCAAAGAAAGCCAAAACGGGCGCGCGAGAAAAAAATCACTTGCATTGTCGGTAGACGACCAGCTGACTTCTAAACGCCCTTCAAGCTCCCTTTGTAACAATGGGTCGACACAAGTCGGCCA
Organism: Polyzonium germanicum; assembly: GCA_034700265.1. Lineage (NCBI taxonomy): Eukaryota > Metazoa > Arthropoda > Diplopoda > Polyzoniida > Polyzoniidae > Polyzonium > Polyzonium germanicum. The sequence goes on from JAQIYI010001706.1 coordinate 960, forward strand.
GAATTCCTCTCTCGTTGCTTTTTCAAATTAGAAAGGTTCAAACACCTTGAAAGAAAGAATAAATAGGCCTAGCGAGAGAAAAACAGGGAAAAAACCTGGACTTGCTATTTAAAACAGAAAGGCAACGGTGGTGGGTGGCGCAACCGCCCACAGCATGCAACACGTTCACAGAACAGGCCTGCTGCAACTAAACAGTCGCTCCAACGTACATTCCCCCAACCATAGCAAGAATGAGAAAAATCCCAATGACCTATCGTCACCTTCAGCCAAAATAAGCAAATTCATGATTAAATTAAAAACACTCGACGACGTTTGTGTAACGCACCCATAATTAATGGTCGCTCGAGCGAAGATATTAGGCCTAGGCCTAATATGTCTTCGTTGTCGTCGCTGCTGCTTCATGTAAATGACCTAAATATTTGCTCAGCTTGCGCCGGGCCTACTGACTAATAACCCGATCGCATCCAACTGATGCTGCTCAGTGCTCACAGGCTTAGGCATATGTTGGGCCCACTAAGCCAATTACAAATAATTTCGAAGAAATAAATGTCAACCTTGAAATTGAATTTTCTTTCAATAGAAGCCAAAGCCAGCCGCTTGCAACAACACACTCTGTAATGTGAGGAGAGGAAATAAGGCCGAGAAGAGATTAGGCATAAACTAACAACGCTTGAATCTGAAGTGATGACACATCCATATCCTCCATTGATTAACACGTTTCTGGCGATCATTGCGTACGAGTAGGCACTATAGAGATAGGCCTACACATGAAATCGCACTACATTATCCACGGAGTTTAAATGGAAGAATTTAAAAATAAGTTTACATAGGCCCGGAGTTTATATTAGCGTGGGCCTATTTCGACTGGTGAAAGGGCCGCAAGCAGGCCTAATTCTCGTACAAAAAGAACTACTGCTAGATCTCTTGATTCGATTACGATAGTACGATAGTCGATCTGTGGGTTAGAGCTCGCTTCAACTCCTGACCACTGGGGGTCAGGGGTTCGATTCCTTCCTGTATCCCTTGGGTGTTTGTCTTGTCCCTTGGTTCTGCTAGCGCCTATGGGTCTGTAATTGGGTCCACAGGACCTGTTGACCCCGAAATCCTATCATTATCATACTGAGCATGAGTAGGCCTACTGCTCAGCGACGCTGCTGCCTATTGAGAGTTCATAGGGACCAACATGTACAAGTATATTTTATCATTTTAAGTTTATTTCGACAACCGGAAGTAGTCTAGAAATGCATGCAATCAACCGGAAGTAGGGTAAGTAACTGTTTAGGTCAATAGGACCTCATGTGATGAAACCCCATGCCAAGTCTATGGAGCATTCTTAGTGGCCTAGAATTAGTATTCGAAAGTATCGATACTTTCATAAACTATCGAGAACCCCAAAGTATCGATACTTTTCCTGTATCGAACATCACAATAGTACGTAGCGTACGTGAAAGTCCGTTTGACGTAATTTGGCGGCCACTTTATAAGTCCATACGTCTAAAATGTTGAACCCAAACTAACTTTCAATGTAGGCCTACGTAGCTATCAAAGCGCAATTGAATTATGTCGTTGCCTTTAAAGCGATGACAGCGCCACGAATTCAGTACAGCCGTTTGAAGCCATATTTATACTTATTCCTATTTAGGATCGTCTCTTTCTCTTCTACTTTGTGTTTAGAAATTTCTAATTTGTCGATGTTTAAATTATTTTTATGAAAAAGTCGAGTGAAACCTTGCTAATTTCGCGCAACAGATGCTGATGCTCTGATTTTCGCATCTCTGCGGTCTCATCTGTACTCCTGACAACTGGCGCCAACGGGCAGCGATTCCTTTCTGTATCCATATGGGTGTTTGTGCTGTCCCTTGGTTCTGTTAGCCCCCGGGGGGTCAGTAGGCCCATATGCTGTGCCCGAGGTCGTAACTCAAGAAACAGGCCTACAAACTTTAGAAATCAAATCACGTGACCTACAGAAATAAAAGCGGGGAAATGGCATCGTGACACGCGGCGCACCGTGACTGCAAGATAGTGACACAGACAATGGGAACAACAGTGAGAAATCTCAAGATGCTTCTGCTGCACACTACAATAAGCCTAATATATATCTTTTTTTACAATGGCATATTGTATTTCGCTTATTTTTTTCCTTGCAACCCTTTTCTACCTTTGTTTAGTTAAATGCGTATTTTTCTTTTATCTCTCTCCACCCTGCGCCTTTCAAGCTGCTACACATTTTATGAATGTTCATTGTTTCATTTCGCCTTTCCCGAAATCAATTACAGACTAGGCCTTTCCTTTAGGCCTCGAGATTTTTTTCCTCTGCGAAATTAAAGCTAGGCTAGTTTAATCGGTGCTCCGCATTCGACTAGCAGAGGAAAGGTCACGTGAAGGTCAAACGAAATAACCCCATATTTGGTAATACTTCAACCCTGTGTTTGTAAAGCGCTATCGCTTTACATTTTGAATTAAAATACTTGGTGAGGACATTAGCTAGCCCAGCTAATTGGATTAGGCCCTGTTTAATTTGAACGTTTCAAGACAAAAAGAAAAATAGGCCTATGCTTCGCGGATGTAACGCAGAATTGTCTGCGAACGAAAACAAGTAAATTTAGATGGGTTTTTTTTCTTTTTAATAAATAGAAAAAACATCTCTTGAGACAAGAATTGAAATGGCCTCGGTCTCATTGAGAACTGAGCAACTCAGTATAATTAAATTGCAGGGAGTTAAGCCTAAGATCCCTCCTCCCGTCATAAATTCCGAACAAGCCCCTAAATTATGTCACCACTCCCTTGAACTGCAAGCAAAGTTATACGCAGTCAAGAAAGGAAAGAAAAAAATTCCCACATTTAGAAGTTCGAAAAGCCTAAATTCACCCTCAGAAAATGGGTCTGAGAAGGAAGAAACAAATAGGCCTAAATGCGGATTTTTGGTCCAGCAAAGCTCTCTCTTCAGTGCAGCAGGATTTAGGCCTAAGGGTGAACATTACGAGCAGGAAAAACTAGGGACAAGTTGGGCCTAAGAAAAATATGAAAATATACAGACAAGGTCGCTCCTCCCTCTTTCCAATTCTTCCCATCATTTATTCACCCCTTCGTTGTATGCCTGTCTGTTTGTATGCTGTGTGTGAGTGCGCAGGCCTAGCTAGGCCTATTTCGAAACGACGTCTTCTCATGTTCTCAAAAGCTTCTTCTCATCAATATTTTACGAGGAAGAAGCAGAAAAAAAGCAAATCTAAAAAGGAGAACCAAAAATAGAAGACAAAAAAACAACAAAAATGGCAGCCAGAGAAAAGAAGGGGCGCGGGAGGGGGAGGAATAAGATTTCTTCCTCCCCCTCCCCCTCTTCCGTTCATTCGAGAGAATTTCATATAGGCCTATTATAAGCCTACAACGCTCGTTTCCCATATGAAATTACACACAGTGCACGCATACAATCAAGACGGACAGACAGACAAAGCAACAAAGGGTCACAGCTGATCGATTACGTACGCCAGGGTTGCATGCGCGTTCGATGGATACATGTAGGATACATGTACGCAATGGCGATAGGCCTAAATATATGTACATTGCACGCCAACGCCAAAAGCGCTTCGATTTTTCTACCATTTTACCCTCCAGAAATAATGGCTCAATAAAAGCGATTATTATACTCAAGCCTGAATCCGAACTCACTAGCAGATGGCGGAGGCGGCCATTGAGGGTGAAATGTGACAAACCGCATTTGGCATTAATCAATTGCATTAATTATTAATTAGTAAACGCCAACTAACTACTTTAAAGCTGATTTCACATGGACGAATGTTTGCTACGAATCTCGCAGCAACTCATCACGTGAGCACTTAGTGGACTGAGATAAGTAGTCGGTCACGTAATGAGTTCGCAAGCGAGAAGACATTTTGCTCCGCCATCTTGCTGCATTCTAGAAACTACGGTGCAAAATGCTCTTGCTAGCATAGTATTTTTTTAAAAATACATTACGGCATTAATGGCACTTAACAGTTGCCGGATACTTCTTGGTATTTTCTGGCCCTTCGATCTACCAGCCCACACTGAGAGGGTCTGTGTCTTAAGTCTGCTAGATCGGAGTGCGCAGAGAGCTCCTCCGCCAACAAGGCGACTGCCGGCGGGTTGCCTTGTGTTACTCGAAAGTATCACAGGTACATAGAGGGTTACGCAAATTTACAACGGCCGAATTCGTCCATGTAAACCAGCTTAACATAGGCACCACGGTAGCCCTGGCTAGGCCTACTAAAAGCACGCCTACATCGATTAAATTATACAATGCAATAAAAATAAGTACATGTAAATGGTAAACGGGGGAAAAATAGGTAACGTGTAGGCTGCAGGGTCCCTCAACTCGTTGCGGCCGTCAACCAGTTTCACAATAACAGCAGAGGTCAAATGAAGGTCACTAGTTATAATGGCACGCCATACATGAGCGAATTGGAGAGTCAACAACATGTTCACGTTCCAAATCGCTCGACGGGTGAAATTGAAATATTGGAATATTGAATAAAGGCCTGCAGAGGTTCAAGTTACAACCGACTAGGCGTCACTTCCGGGTTGCGCTCATTTGCCGCAATTGTTTTTGCCTTCTAACATGAACTTGCAGTGGGCACCACCATTAGCGCTCCAACCAAGGCCTATTTCGCCATAAAAGACTTGCCATTAGGCCTAACCAACTGGGCCTAATGGCTCGCTGCACACACGGAAAGCGGTGCACAGTTGTCCTTGGGAACGAAAAGAAAATATAACGTAATACAAAAACATTTGCCACGTCCAGTACACAAATAGGGTGCCGGCAACGCATACAGCACAATGTACACAGGAAAAGAAATAGGCCTATTCATTGCCCATTCCCCAGGCGCGCACACAACTAGTCAGCCATTTTTTATGAATTATATCGAGGCCCCACAAGTGATTCAGGCCTTACGTCACTCCATTTAATTTTAAATTATTAATGAAATGCGCGACGAATGCGGAGCAACAATGGTCGTAATAATAAACAAACTAGACAAAGGCCTACAATGAATATTTAATGATAGTGTAAAAATAGGCCTAGTCGCTCGAATGGACATATGCACCGCTATAGTCGCGTTCATTGTAAAAGCTAAAACTATGAACTAAAACTTGATCTCAACGAATGCGTGTTTTAGCTTTTAGTGTTCTGGACAACATTACCGTACTCGCCCTAGCGCCATTCCAAACTATATATTAATTGGACAGAGAAGCCCAGCAATAAAATTCCTGAATAGACCTAACTAAGCTTTCACATTGTGAGCAGTCTCATTAATCAAAGAAACGACCCAAAATAATAGGCCTAACAGCCTTGGTCTAGGCCTATTGCTTTTTTCTTTTGCACTGAAAAATAATCGACCGGAAAATAAGACCTAGGTCTAACTGCATTGCCACTGGGACCTAAAACAGAAGGCGGCGGAGAAAGGAAATCGCCAACCTTGAACGCGACCTTGAAAAAATGAAAATCATTTTATTTCGATAGCACCAGTCGATGCGGAATTATTGGTGTTAAGTTTCTTATATTATTTAATAGGCCTCACCGCAAATACAATTACATCGAGATATATCTCAGCTTTTACCGTGAGCGCGCGAAATAAAACGAGCCGAGCTAAGATCCATGTCGCCGCTTTTACTGTGAACGCCCCATTATGCCTAGTTGCACAATTGGAATAACCCGCTAACAGAAGGAAGGATCCAGTTCAAGAATTATTATTAATTTATGATTGGCAGTGGCGACGCCATCTTGCGCAGCAGCAGCACAAGGGTTCATTTTGCAACCACCTTGCGTTCAACAATAGACTCAGGCCTAGGCCCGGGCTTTTAATCTCTTTCAAGCGAGAAATAGAAATAAAAACAAAAGCACTACAAGGTCTGTTGTTTGTCTCACTTGTCTATAGGCTGCCTTTTCTTATCTTCTTATCGGGTTAAGAAATTTCTCAGAATTAAGAAATTACAAGGTGCTCAACAATCACGTGACCATTCAAAGAAATTGCACAGCCCTATGCACATTTGTTTTTTTAGAACATAAAGTGCTGAATAATAAATTTCTCACGTCAAGTCACGCTCTTAAAATAGCAATTCACCACGCGGCCAAAACTGACACGGCCCAGGGCCAGCCGTAGCTTAGGCTGCGTAAAGCCCAACCAGCGATCTGGCGGATTATTACCATTTTTTAAGCTTTTTTTCGCCTCGGGTCTTATCGTTAATCGGGGAAACTGAATTTCAACAGCCATTTTTTTTATTATTCAAACAAGCGAAACGAGTAAACAAAATGTCTCCAATTAAATCGATTGGAGGCCTATCGACACATTTACGCTCAGTATCTTTCATCTCCACTATCGTGGCAGACTTTGGTAGTCATTATGGGCTAATATTTCGTACTATGATTCATTTACGCCATACTTTATCACTCGCTCCTTGTTATTTATTTGGCTGCCAAAATTGATTTAACTAGTCGTCTATTTCGGTCTCAATAACTAGCACACACGACGGCTTAATTTTCACTCCCATTAGGCCTCGAACGAATTTGCATTGAGCAATAGTTGGAGGAGGAATGACCACTTGGGCACCGCATCGCTCTAATTAGGGCCATCAAATCATACTCAAATGGCTCGTAAGTAATTGAGTGTTTTACGGAATGTTTAAATACCCGCCAACCTAGACTTAGTGTAATGAAATATACGTTTACGTGTAGCAAAAACGCCCCGAACTGCATTTTATCTAAATTTGAGATTTACAAGCTACCGGTATAACGACAGTACGAGAATTCTGAATAAACAAAGTTAATTTGGTGGTCGCGAATGGTAAATGATACAACCTTTGGCAGAAACCTACAGGGTGTCCCTTGATTGGTCGCAATTAATCCTTGTAAGGTCGCTAATCGATCAGCAATTAACGTAAAATTCGTCGCCAATGATTTTGGAAATGTTTGTTGAGCACGAACGAAACTAACACAGATCACAACATCACAGATATCCGGCGTGGGTTTACTACGGGCTAGGATGGCCGTCCTTCTAAGAGCACCTCGGACGCAGGAGGAACCGCTAGCCGCGCGGATTAACGCTGGGCCGGAGCGCGTGTAAGAGCGAGCGAACTGAACGCCACGAAGGCCGCGCAAGAAATAAAAGTAACGACGGACAGACGGATGTTGGACGGATGGAGGGCGCGCGACGAGCGCGGCGCAAGTGTGAACCTACTCCGAGGGGATTCAGCTAGCTCGTCTCGCGTTGCAGCGTTGCTCCCAACGTACAGAACACACTCGGGACACGTCATCAGCAAACTAGCAGGGCAACCTCCCCTCCCCCCCCCCGACAAATAAGGGGACCGGGGGGGGGGGAGACAACAACTTAAAGCAGAACACACTGACAATGAAAGGGGTCGCACTCAAAAACGCACTCTTGAATCACAAAAACCATAGAACACCCCATACTATAAAATGCCTTTAAGCTCAATTCCAAGGCCTTCTTACATGGCCATGGTTTAAAGACATTTTAAATTAACGCGTTAGCTGATTAAAATCAACTAGGCTAGTAGCATCTAATGCTACTAATCGTTCCGATAGTAGCAGGCGACATGTGCTGCCTGAAATAAACAGGTGTTGGACCGTTTACCTCGGCTCAGGTAAGGGACACCTGAGAGGATCCACGTGACCAATTGGGCAACAAGGTCACGTGCTTTAGCCGACAGCCACACAGCGACTGTGGACAGACTTTTTGAGCCTAAGGTTGGAACCACTAAGGCTGGAACCACTAATGACTTGCGGAGGCTACCTCGACTTGAAAAAATCCTAAGACAGGCTCTGATGACTAAGTCCTTTCTTCATTGTCTCTGAATGGAAAAACGATGCATTTCCATCCTGTGTTGGGATTTTTTCAAGTGGAGACGGCTCTAAGTCATTAGTGATTCCAGCCTTAACGATTAAAGGCCCGTTCACATGAGAAGCCAAAACTAGAGCCTGTAGCAAAAATATGCGGCAGAAATTAACCAACGCTCTTAGCTTGCATTTAAGTTACATTTAAATGCTTTACATTTTAACAGATTGCAGTGAACCAGCCAAGCTGACACACTTTGGCGCATCTTGGCTCAACAAATTCATGTTTTCGCCTGTTCTGCCATTGTCGGAGAAACCGTTCTGCTTTAAAAGATCCGCAGACCTCGTATTTCATCATACGAGGCTTCCCCTCATGCAGTAAATATAAGGGAAGTTGATTTGGATTGGAGAACTTGAAACCGACTGCAGCAGCAGTGGAGCAGCTTCTTTTGTTTCTCAGAAAACCAGAAGATCACAAAGGTCACACAGGATATGGATCCAGAAGGTTTATTTTACGAATAAAAAAAATCATTAGGCCTAACATTTTTCCATTTTTTTATTTTCTGTGCGTGCGCTACACGCTGCATGCTTTTTAAATGGGCGCAAAATAAAGAAGGGGGGGGGGGCAGAAAAACGTGACGCCAACAAATTAAAGTGGGTGAAAAAGCGAGAAGGAAAAAAATAAGAATAAAACACACACGACAATGAGAAGATTGCGTAGCTCGCTTGTTTTGTTGGCAACTGGCCAGAAAATGTATGCTTAGGCCTACACGCACCAATGCATGTAACAGGCTTACATAGTGCGAGAGCATCGCAGCGGAGGTTGGCAAACTAATTAAGTTAACACCCTGTACAATTAACGGCATGACCTAACCAGCGACTAAAGGTGACTAAACGAGTCAAGGTGGGAAAGAAATTAAAGACGGGAAGTGGAGGCGGAAGTGGCTCCGAAATCACCGTCGTCCCGTATGCGTGCGATTTGCAGGCAGACAGACGGACGAGGAAGTCTCAAGAGTTGTTTGGATCAAGAAAATTGAGAAAGCATAGGCCCGAATAAAAAAACAGCAACATCGGGTCAAAGTTCACAGCCCATAATTAATCGCACAAAGGCCTACTTGGTTCCAGAGGACATACTGCACTATAAATCATAATGACCTCATCACAAACAGAAACCATTTATAGCCCTGATGTGTTTTGAATTTGACACGAGAAAAATAGGCCTATTTCAATTTCGTCTTGCCTTTTATTTTTTTCTTCATCATCAAATCGATATTTCGAGATGTTTCAAAATGGTTTTTCTAGCGTAGGCTTAAGCGTAGGCCTAACCGTATATTATTCTTATCGCTCGAGACCACACAATGGCCAGGAAAAACAAAACGTTTTCTTTGTACACATTTAAAATAAATTGCGTGCGTAACCAATTTAATAAAAAAAATTATTAAAATGAAAAACCAATAAAAAGAAAAAATAAATAGCTTATGAGATAAGAATCCAATTAAAGAAACTCCTGATAGTTGTCCAACATAAGAATAGGCCTTTAAGGTCACTTGAAGGTAAACATTTTAAAATATATACATTTGCAGCGATTAAATAAAAAACACGCACATCATCATCATTCGCTTAAAAAATAAAAATAAAATGGCGGTCACGCGCGCCAATGAATTATTTACACACGGCCGCTGCTCGGTAAGATATTCTGCCAACAACTGGACAACGACTAAGCAACGAGCGACCAACTATGCCAAGATAGTGAAACAGGCCTAAGATATGCGGCCAAGGTGTAAACAACAGTCTCAGCCAAAGAAGGAAAATAGTTCTAAGAAAAACATGGTTTTCCCATCGCCAAAAAATAAATACAAGAAAAAAATGCATTTTTTGTTGCCAGCAGAAGTTATGGCCACGGATGGGAGTTAAAAGCTGGCCAAAGAAAAAAAACTGAAAAGAAGGGAAACTTGCTTGGATGTATGCAAAGTTTTGATGTCAAATGTATCGAAACCACCTTGAAAAATACGAGGGGGGAGAGAAGAGGATATTCAACTCCTCCCCCCTTACCTTCAAGCCCACAACAATAGAAACAGAAATCACATGGAAGTTGTCCATGTCCACCACTGGTTTTAGGTTCTTTGGTTTGTTGCCTCTCGAACGAGCAGGTGCCATTGTCCCGTTTTTCATTATTGCAAAATCCCCCTTCCCCGTCCATTGCCAAGAGTACAAACGCTTCAGAGAAAATTCTACCTCTAAAACCCCGCAGGGTTACTGCAGGTCATAATTTCTCCTTTACGACTGCTTAAGAAAAATCTTATCTCGGTTCCCCTCCGCCCACCCCTTTCAGCTCCTGCTAAGAATTTGTATTATTTGTGCGTCCCCC
>JAQIYI010001707.1:0-11147 GCA_034700265.1 Polyzonium germanicum
TATTGCTCCATATAGGCTCGTATGTATATTTATATTTGCAATATGTTTAATTAATATCATTAATATAATATGCGCGCTCGCACCCTTATACCACAGTATAGAGAATGTATACAGTATGGGCTTGATTGTATGTACAATACTACAATGAATATTTAATAAAATAATTAATAATCTCTAAATATTAATGCCGCAGCTACGTTGCACCTTTTAACCCTGCTACCCTCGCTTGGACATCAGTTGCTTTATGCTAATAAAGTGTATATACCGGTATATGCTAATAGCCCATAGTTACAAATCTTGATCTATTTGCAGCCTCCCTTTTCTCTAGTCCGTTATCTTGGTCAAGTTGTGGTCGCTTACCTGTTCGGCCTGTTGTTCCACTGGTCTGTTCCAAGAGAAGAAATTCTGGGCTATGATCTAACCTGGCTGTTATGCCTAATTCCAGCTGCCGTCAGCATAGGTATGCCTGCCGAGGATTTACTTTTAATTTTAGCTGTAGGCCTAAGGCGGTCTATATATTCACAAAATATTTTATTGAAATTGTGTTCACCAGCTGCACGAGATTAACATGCGGTGAGTTTCTATAGATTATTGAGTTATTTACTCAAGTTCAGTTCCTTTTCATTCAACTACCGTATTGCTATTTTTTTATATAAAAAAAAATGATTTGCAGGAGTGCATACAGTTGGTAACATTGGACATGAAGCTGGCACCCTAACAGCGCCGTTAATTTCGTCAGCCATAGTATGCGGCGCCCTGGCATTTTTCCTCCCCGACTCAAAGCCAATTGACAGAGTGTTTTGGAGTTGCATCGTTGCGTCATCGGCCTTCACGTTCAAGTCGAAACATTGGCGCAGTGTGGATAGTATCTTGGATCAAAAATCTGGTTTCTGCTGGTAAGTGCAAAAACAGCTAAAATAACCGTTTTTCAAATCAAAACAAATCAAAATTCAGTAGATTTTGGGCCCGAAATCACAAATTCATATCTTAAAGAGTTGTCTCGAGTCAAGACAGATTTGGCAACTTCGCTCTATGAATGGAGGTTACAGGTAACGAGATTGAGAGGTTTGGGCAGATATGAGTGAACAAAAATGGCGGCATCGAGCCTGTCTTGGGATTTTCCCGGCTCGAGACGGTTTCTTATAATATTTATTGGTGATTCCAGCCTAAAATATTTCCAAATTCATATAAATCAATAAAATTTCAAATTCCGTCATCTCTTTGCGGATTGCTCAGCTCCCGCGTGCGAATTTTCGCATGAATTTCTACACAAATTTACAAAGCCAATTTTCGCGCGAAAAACCTTGTAGCAATGGTGCGACGTGGAAAACATGCTTACATACATTTTTTAACTGCTTTCATATTTAATCAGTGTGTTCTAGTCTAGATTGATGTGTTGCTCATTTTTTGTATCGCCAGGCGGGTCCTTGTCCTATCATTTTCGGTAGTTAGCGTCCTAGCTCTCATCGGATCCGGTTTATATTTCAACGCTGAAGTCCCGACGGACACTGGTGAACGCGTTAAGGCAAGTCTATATAAGCCTGTAGTCACGGAAATAAAAGTTTGCTAATAAAAATCCATTTTAACCTATTTATTAGTTTCGCATTTGGGCAACGGATTTCCTACGCAGTCCACAGTGGACTGAATTAAAGAATGGCTTTCAGATGGCCCACAACTTTTGCAAGGCGCATGGGTGGCGTAAATGTTTGGAGCTTTTCATACAGCAACTTGATCCAGATGGAGAGAGTCGATCACGGAAGGTAAATAAGATTTTTTTTCGTAAGGATGTTGTATTGAGACCTATTTCATTAAGTTCTGAGATTAAGGCCTCTATCGCTAAACGCTTGAGAAGCTGTATCAACTCGAGAATACCTTAAGACAAGATCAAAAGACACCATTTTTTTTCACTAGGCTAATCAAAATTAGCTTTCATCTGCACGTATAGGCCTTTTAAGCTCATATTGTAAGGCACACACATATGTTGATGTACGTTTCGTAGGTTTTAGGATTGCCAGCGAACTCATCGAAAGAGGACATTGTGGCTCGGTGGCGAGTACTCTCCAAAGAGTGGCATCCGGACAGACACCGAGATCCTGTCGAGAAAGCCGAGGCTCAAAGGAAGTTCATGGAGTACCAGGGTGCTTATCAATCGCTGATAAAGAGCAGGGGAAAGTTCAAGGCGACAAAGCAATCTGCAGCAGATACTTCAGGAAAAAAAGTGGAACTCTGACCGGGCGCAACGAAGGTAGTATTTACTGTAATTGATTTCTTTCGCATATTAACTGTTGGAGGTTGTTAATCTCAAATCGAATGCCTAATTTGATTTTGTTTTTGAACTTAATGAATTTAATGTTTTTCATTTATTTGTAACAATTATTTGCATAATTATCTCATTTATCCGTGCAATAGAGCATTTATGAACAATATGATTAATTGGGAGGTTTTTTAATTTCAAATCGCATGCTAAATTTGATTTTGTATTGAGTTTAATGTTTTTCATTCATTTGTAACAATTATTCGCATAATTTTCTCATTTATCTGTGCAATATAGTGCGTATATGTACAATATGTTAATCAGATTTTGCCTACCTGATTTAATTTTCTTCGTATTGAATTTGAATTATTCTTTAAATTATAATTGTTTGTGTTACAGTATATCTCAGCGTGTATATACAGCTATACATTGTACATTGTCGTGTTCATACAAATTAAAATATTTTTAAATTCCATGTAAACCATCTTGCGTGAAATGCACAAGTTTTTATTTGTGTACGTGCTGCGACACCAACCGAGAGAAGGAAATAAAACAGAAGGAACTGCCAGAGCACTTCCGGTAAAACTGGGCTACCACGTAACGCGTCTGCGCCTGAGGTCACCGCATAGCATGCACCTGTGGTTGAACCCTGTATGCGACATGACCTTTTATTTGTTTGTGTTTTTTGCAGCCACGAATAATATTTGTGGCTGCAAAAATGTTGTTGTATCGTAGCACATGAGTTAAAAATAATTGCTGAATATCGGAATTTGTTGGGAAAGTTCTTCTTTTAGGATGCCCATATAGCCATGCCATAAAACATCGATATCACATTACATCGTTTCGAATTCCACGCAAACTATAAGGCCGATTTTAATTTTCTTTTCTACACAGCGACTAAACATTTGACTAAATTCAGGGTCAATGCTCAGATTTGGATAGAATTCATACTGTTCACAGTGTTGCATTGCATCACTAAACTAATTAGGTGTGACTTTTAACAATCTGGCTCGCGTTACTAAACGAACGAAGTATTTTTTAGCGAGGATCAGCATGTACTCCAGTATTTCCGTCAGCAACAGCATCGACGCGCCCAAATACAAGCCCAGGATTCCACCAATGTCGGACAGAAATGGCACAATCCCGTATCGCAACGATTCTTCCAGACTTTCGTACGACAGATGTTCGTAGTAGACCCTGGCCACGGTGCGGGTTGAGCGAGGCCACATGCGTATGTCCGTCTTCGTGTGATAAATGCTGTGACGGCAGTTGATGATGCACTCGCTTCTGCACACGTTCCATGCTTCCGAACTTTGGAGCCAGCGCTCTTGAAGTCGCGTCGCGTGTATGTACTCCGCTGAGCTGTTGCACACTCGAAACCCATCCAGTTTCATATGTGGAAGCCTATGATAACAATATGATGATCAAACTGAATTCCGAAATAGTTTCTGCAGCCATTCTACAATGTAGAATTGTACATGTTCTACAATCAAAAGCCTGATGGACTATGTCTGTCCGGCGAAATGATCGCAGTTGGCAGAGAGAAAAGGAAGGGAGTGGAAGATGGAATGGACACCAATGTAAGGGACTGCATGCAAGCTAAGCCAGTAGGTTCGTTCAGCTCTGGAATGCAAACATTCTGGAATTGTTCCGGAAATATTCGGGGAATTAATGCGGAAATATTCCAGAAATGTTACAAATGGATTGGAGGAACCAGATTTTCATTTCGGGAATGTTACGGAAACGTAGCCAACTGCAGAAATATTTGTAAAAAATAAATCCGTAAATATTTTGGAATTATTTCGGAAATTTTGTAGAAGCTGCAGAACAACTCTGGAAATGCTTCTGCAAGGTCTTCGAACTATCCTCAACATTTCCGGAACGTGTCTGCAGTCTGAGGCCGGAATCACTAATGCAATTCTTTGACCTCGCCTGCGAGCCAAGACAGTCTTATTAACTTGCGGTTATGAAGGGCGATTAGTCAAAATTCGTTATCATACGCACTCACGAATTCTGACTGTAATCTCCTTTCATAACCGGAAGTTGCTAAAACTGTCTTGACCTGAGATAGGTCTGATATTTGCCTTATTGATTCCCGTCTCTGTAATGTTTCCGCAAATTTCCGTTATGCTTCAGCAGTTTCTGTTTCCGCAATAAACTTCAGTAGCTACGTTATTTCCTATTGGCCATGCATGTACATGAACATTGTACGGTAGTTGAGTGTAGTGTACTGTTGTGTATACTGATTGTGTACTTACTGGCAAGACGCTTTTTTGGCGATGGAGAGGTAGAGACAGTCTGCAATGCAGAAGGAGGGATCGTAATCGTTGTTATTTTCTAAACACGGTTTTGCCTTGGTGTTGGCTTTCTGAAACTGATATTTTTGTCATCCAATCCCATGAATTGGCCATTTGAGTATACCGTACGTGTGCCGTACAAGTAGATCCATCCATCCATTTAATTCCACCAAATTTAAAAAAAATGGAAATAAATCAGTGTACATTAGATGTCCGGATGGGATGATGTGAGTTGTCTCAATAAAAAAGAATGGAATCCGTAAGTTTCTTGTAAGGTTACCAATGATATGATTTCAATAAACTCAAATACAAAAAAATGTGAAAAAATAAAATGTACATTAAATACACTATACACTATACAGTGTGGAAATATATTTTGAATATATTTGTCAAATGTTTCAATATATTGTGGAAAAATATATTTTGATTACAAATATATAAAATATGTGACAAATACACTCCTAATATAATGTAAATTAATGTATGTCACCATTTAAAATATATGACTCAATACATGCATATATTGAGTCATATATTTTAAATGGTGACATACATGCCGTCATATATGGCATCATTATCTTTGTCATATATTTTAAATATATTTTAAGTATTGCATAAGCGATACTGGCAATATATTTAGAATATATTTGGCAAATATTTTCAATATATTGTGGGAAAATCTATTTTGATCAGAAATATTTTGCAAAATACATTGACATACATATGACAACTCCGTACACTCCTAATATATTTGGCCATTTAAAATACGGTATATTTTCCATATATTCCATATATCCAGTATACACCATGTAATATTTTTAAGGCTTCATATTTTCGTCACTAGGCAGGCTATATCACCTGCGTCAGTTTTAGTACAATATCGGCTCTCAAGTCCGGATAGACAGTGAATCCTTTCGTTTGTACGATGACTCCTGGATACTCATTAGCTTGATGGACGACCAGCTGGAAAACGAATCAAAAGTTCTTATAATTGATCCTACGACGCGTATATACTCAACTAACCTTTCTAATAATTATAATAATCTAGCCTTCCATCCTCGAGAAGTCTCGTTCGTCTGGTCCAAATCCTCGCGAAGGTCGATGTAGAGCGATGAATATGGACCAGTTATTCGAGTCGGTCGGGCTGTTAATTGGGCGAAAATTAGGCTAAATTCAAAATTTCCACCACAAAAAGCACAATTGTGCGGGCCACATGGCCCTCACAGAGCTGAATGCTGCCGGCTACTGAGTTGAATTGAATTGAATATGTATACGAGGGTACATTGTACAATATGCACTGTTAATTGCCTGAATACAGCTGACGGCTCCTGAAATATACTCACCTAATTGATAAGTGTGACAGACACCCAGCACTGTCTCAATAGACTTCCACTTTCCATACTGGAGACACTTCTTCCGGAAGAAGAAACACTAAACCCATAAATTACATTGTTTACAGTACATAATACATTAGAAGGCATATGTAAATGGTAAATCATGGAATACAACACAGAGTTATAAGTGAGACATAAGAGACGATTAATTATTTCAGCAGCCATTAGACGTTAGTATCTGTGCATTCAAATTGGCTTAATTAATTGGATTAATTGAAGTAATTTACATAGTATGTACACTTGTACAGTGTAGTAATTTACAATTTGCAGTTTCATGGATCGCCTTACTTTTTTCATCAATTAGTTTGGTTAAATAAGCAAAATCTACTCTTCTATCGTGTAATGGAGGATGTCATCGAGAAATCGTCTATAAAACCCAGCGTTTTAGGACCTTACAATTTTTGTCATATATTGCGCAGCCTGCACAATGGGCAGCCTCAATTGTTAGAATTGTTAAGGTTGGAATCTTCACTAATGCAGTGCGTCTCAAGGCTGGTCTTATGGAAGGCCGCATTGTGTCAATTAAGACAGTGTCAAGACAGGTCTCAGTTGACTATTTGGGATTTTCTCGAGGAGAGACAGTTTCTAATTGATTCCGACCTAAGTCTTGATACTAACAAGAATTTAAGGGCGGAATCAAGCTGTCTCAACTCGATAACAACCCAAGACAGGCTCGATGCCGCCATTTTTGTTCACTAATACAAGTGTATATAATGGGGAATTACAATGGCCATCAAAATTAACTTTCATTTGCGCGCATCTACAGTCCTCCCTGCTTCCTTGAAAACTTGGCAAAATTTTACCACCAAATTGGCAAAGTTTTGCCAATTTTTCAAGGTAGCAAAGGTAGTAATGAGATATTTTGTCAATTTCTTCCTTCCTTTGATTCCTTGAAAAATTGGCCTAGCAAGGAAGGAATTGACAAAATATCTCAATACTTCCTTTGCTTCCTTGAAAAATCGCCAACATTTTGCCAATTTTGCAAAATTTTGTTAATTTTTCAAGGATGCAAGGAAGCAAGGAATTGACATAATATCTCAATACTTCCTTTGGTTCCTTGAAAAATTGACAAAATATTGCCAATTTTTCAAGGAAGCAAGGAAGGAAGAAACTGACAAAATTTCTCAATTTCTTAATTCCAGAACAATTCCTGAAACTGTTTGAGGCAATATTAGATGGAAGTGATAGCTAGTCATGACGCCATTCATGGTGGCCGAATTAATTTGGCGAGAGTGACGAGGTGGCCGAATTCTTTTGGAACATGGCTTAGTTCTTATTTTCATCTTCATTTTGATCGTCTTTACAGTTAAGTTCTGAAAATATGTTATAGTAAAAGGTCAAAAGTCATACTACAATGTTCCAAAAATAAAAACTGTTCTAAAGTTCACCATGAATTTTTTAAAAATAGTGAAACAAAATGAACCACATGAAAAGTCAGGTGGCCGAATTCTTTTGGGGTTGGGTTGTATATAAAGGGGAATTACAATGGCCATCAAAATTAACTTTCATGTGCGCGCATCTAACAATCTCATTTGACTAATCTCCTTTCATAGACGGAGTTTGCTAAATCTGTCTCGACTGGAGACAGCTTTTGACATTTGCATTACATTATTGCGATTCCGGCCTCTAATGGTCTTAAATCCTTTTAAACTTTTCTTAATTTATCAGGTCGAACCTCGATGAGCATCTCGGAAATGTTGTACGTTGCGTTCTTCCACATGTATTCGACGCCAAACTCATCTATCAGGTCACTGATGCTCACTTGGTTGAAAGTGATCTGGACTGCGCCGCCGGCCTGATCCGTCGTCGAACTTAAAATAATTTTAAGAAGTGTGACCAACTGTTGACCCCAAACCAAGTCCAGATCACTTTATTATCTTTATCTTTAGGTTATCTTTATTATTTTTATTATTATAAAAATAGAATTTAAATTTCACCGGACAGTGCCTTCCTTGCGGCGCATGTACTCGCGTCGGAGCTCGGTGAGTGCCGAAAGGCGGAATGGTTCGCGGTTGCAAAGCGTGACGTGCGGGAACTGGATGGTGTGGTTGCTGATGCTCTGCACTTTGACGGTGACGGGCTCGGAACGGTAGCGCTCGAACCGATCCCATATCTGAACGCTCGTGAGCGCCGAACACAAGACCAGGATGACGGCCCACGTCACTTTGGCGGCGACCGAGTAGCCTCGCGTTCCCTCGCAGGCGAAGAACTTGCTCAGAATTGCGGGCTGTATGCGATTTACGGGCACGCCGCTGCGCGGCCTATGGTGAGCGGGCATAGCGCCTATGCTCAGCTTGAGCTTCTTACCATGAAACGTCCGAATGCCCTGGCTTATGACCGTAAGATGGTTATATGAAGCGTCCAGGCGCTTATCTTTAAACATCAGCAATAACAAATGGAGGCGGAGAAACAACAGAAAATAACATCATTATTATTTATTGGAGTCTTTATTTGTTCAAAAATTTCCGTTTTGTTTGAAATACTTGGAGAACGCTTCAAGATCCATTAGATAAACACAAGAAGTTCCCTGACGACTCTTCCTCGCAGCCATATTTTATTTTCCACATAGTCAATTAAAAACACCTCCAATCGTCAAGATCTGTGAGTTAGTTGGCTGTCATATAGGCTACGGTCCTCACAAACAAACTTTTACCAAAATTGCCCAGGCAGAAATGAAATATATTTGAAATATATTGGATAAGCATGGCATACACATGTACATATGGCCTTCGAACATGTATGTTCGGAGCATATGCAAATATATTTTGAATAGGCCTACCGTTTATTTTCCAAATATTTAAAATATGACGAATGAGCTCGTACACTCCAAATAAAAGTACCAGTATATATTACGATTTATAATATATGGCCCAATATATTTTATTTTTTCTGATGGTTGTGTTGTGTTTGTAGCGGTCAAATTTTGATAGATTTTTGCTGTACTGGACTGAATAGTCCCCAGGCCCATTCGAATTATAATATGCTCCATTTATGGCATCATATATTTTTTAAATATATTTACCATATATTGGGTTTTGGTCCCAATTTCGAATATTTCCAGTCTTTTTTCCAATATATTTTTCATATATTTCTCATATATTTCCGATATATTTCTCCATATTCATGTATGTTTTTCATATTTAAAATACGTTTCATTTCCGTGTGGGTGCTAATTAGTAGGCCTAGTTCATTTTGACATACGTGTCGATGCAATGACAAAGCATATTTGCAATACGTCTAGGCCTACAATTTACCCGCGAAATATTCTGATGAGCTAAAACAAAATGTACGAGCGCAACTAACAAAACAGAAAAATTAAGTTCCTGACTTGCTGCCGCAACCCTGCGTAATAATGAAATTTTTTTAAACATAATATTTGTGACAACATTGAATGCAATCAATTTAAACTTAATTGAAATTGAGATTTACGCGAGCGAATTAATTACGACTCGATCGACGTAATATGGTCGTAGGCAAAGATTAATGTGTTCGTAATACCGTTGGCCTTAGTGCTTGAAGACTGCGTCCAGAAGTTTCCTCTTGAGCCACGTGAACAGAACTTCCAACACCTCAAAGATGGTGAGCACGCAGGCGCCCATGAAGAGACCCATTATGCCGCCAGTATCCGACAGAAGCAACATTTTCAAAGACATCATTCACGATTAATTGATCGGCACATATACTCGATTACTCGTTAATTAGTAAATACCGGTAAGCTTACCTATTGATTAATTAGTAATAATCTGTATATGTACAATTTTACACGTAGGCAAAGATTGTGTTCGTAATATCGTTGGCCTTACCGCTCAAATGTTTGAGAACACTTGGGTTATTTTGGATTTTTGGGTTTCATTCATATAAATAACAATGTTTTAATTGAAACATTCTTATATTGATTTTTTAATCTATAATCATAATTTGAACCTTCTATGGCCATTAATCTGCTAAACTTGCTGAAAAAGGTTCAAATTATAATTGGACAATGAAAACATAAATTTCAAAACGTTTCGAAACACTCTTATTTATAAATAAAAAATCAAAACTCCCAAACTTTTGAGCGGTAGTGTATTTTATGGTGAAATAATTGCCCGAACAAAGGAAAGAAATGGCTGATAAGAAAATTCTGTTCAAAAAACTGTCAACTTTCAGCCTATTTTTCTTCCTTCTTTCCGTCAAACGTCATATATTTTGGATTTTTAAATACATAGGGTAAAAAAGCCTCCAAGTTGGTACTGGATGATGTAACCCAGAAGGGGGTATGGTACCAAAGGGTTGATACATGCTTTTAAGCGCGAATTCGCAAGGACGCGATTTGGCACGATTAGTGATAGGCAAAATGGCGAATTGCGCCAAATCGCGCGAAAAATTACGTTCATTTGCCGTAGTGATTAGTACAGCGAGCTATCGGATACCATCGGTCAGCTATATAGTTTACTCGTATACCGATCAGCGCATATATGCATACCGACACGAGTCCGTAGGCGAGCGTCTCTTCAACCGACTCGTACGTCAGATCCTCGTAGTATACGCGCGCTATCGACAGGTTGTTGTCGGGCCACGTCCGAATGTCGTTCTTGGTGCTGAAGATGTTCTCGCGGCATTGACGTGGACACTGGCACTGGCCATACATAGTGATACATTTTCCAAGTTATTAGAGGCCCAAACATTTTGGTGAACAATGCTTAAGCGCTTGGGCAGCCGAATTGCATGGCTGAGTTATATTATTAATATACCGACCTCTCGTGAGTTCCACGATCCCTCCTCCGATAGGTTCTCCTCGTGTAAGGCTTTGGCCACATTGTGAGCGCGGGACGAATTGCAGATCGGGTAGTCGACACCGCCACTTGGAAAAATCATATTGGGCAACCTAATTTGCGTGTGAATTTCGCCACATTAGACAGTTCTAATTAAAGTTCGGTACACTCCTTAATTACTATAAGTAATTATAAGTAATTTACTAAATCACTATAAGTAATTTACTAAATTACTATAAGTAATTATAAGTAATTTACTAAATTAATATAAATAATTGTTTTGTCACGAATTCATGATCCACGTGGTATTAAGTGCTAAAACAAAGTTCTTGAATCGCAATAAATATTGACGTCCTTATGAAGTTCTCAATATTTATTCGAAATAAAGAACTTTTTTTAGCGTAAGAAAAGTTGTTTTCAAAATCAGAACCAGAAACGTGAAATTCGA
>JAQIYI010001708.1:0-11147 GCA_034700265.1 Polyzonium germanicum
ATCCACTTAATTAACTTTCATTGAATTAAATTTCTATATCCATTTAATAAAATATTTGTTAATTAAATTAAATTTAAATACAAACTTATTATTAAGTCCAAACAGGAATAAACTTATTCTTGAAATCAATTTTTAATTTATTCTTGCAATTCTATCAAATTATAAATGCAATTATTGTTCCTGAACATAACTGACCAATCGCCGCTGCTTGCGTTTTCGAATCAGAAGTGAGACTGGGCGCTCTAAACAAAAAAATAAATAATTACACCTTTTTCAAAGTGGTTCATAATTGGCCTACTATTACGTATGTTTTGCAATTTGAAAAAAACCTTAAACATGCATTTGGTATGCATGCATGTTTTGCGTGAAGATTGAACAGCAAACTAATACTTTCAAACTAACTACAATATACACAACCATTTATATTAATTTTATATTATTCAAAAATAATTAAATTGAACCTTTTGCTTTCGACCTCGCTTTTCACGTTCAACGCCAAAATCGATGAGGCTTTGGAGGGCTTTTCGACTTTCATTTTTATCTCCCTTTAAACAGAATGCGAAACAATTATTTTTCGATATCAAAATAAGGACAAAATTGGACCGCGACACGACTAGTGTCATTGGATGTTGTCCTAATCAAAATGGCAATCTTTTAAAATTATACATTTGAGAGATTGCGAGTTAATTCTGAAGCAAAAATGAACACCAACTCGATGCTCGGCGATCGAGACTTCCTATTTTCTCGAATACGCTGCTGGTTTCGAACGCTGCGACTCGACGACCTGCTTCTTGATCGTTTACTTCTCGAAGACTTGCTACTGCTGCTCTTTGTAGTTGGCGATCGAGAACGTGGACGTCGTCGTTCAGGGCTTACAGACCTAAACAAGCAAACAAAAATGGAAGTTCAATGGTTGATCCCTTAAGTTTGAAAAAAATAGAAAACCAAATCACGATAAATGGTAGTCACCTTGATTTGCGAGCGGAACTGCGACTACTGACAGGTGGCGACTTGCTGCTCTTCCGTTGCCGATTCTTTCGGCGCGAACTCTTCTTCGAGCTCTTGCGGTGTGACGTTGAAACACTGTCACCGCTACTCGACCTTGTGTTATTAATTGAATAATTCAGAGGATTGGTATCATTACTAGCCAAGTGACATTTGTCTTTGAATTAATGGTTTGTTTTTTAATAATATCTTCTAGCCTGCTGTGTTTCCTGCGGCGGTGCTTCCGGTCTTTACTTTGCGATGATGCAGACTTTTTATTGCGGCTACTGCTGCTGTCCGTGTCACTACTACCGCTGCTGCGTCGTCCACCACCCATGAATTCCTACAAATGTAGACTTGCTGCTGTAAATCTACCAAGTATAAGGGTAAGGCCAAATCGTTCAATGCGCAAATTATTTTTAAATTGACATTAATTTAGCAAACCTTAGGCCTATATCCAGACACAAATTGAAAGCATGTCACTTCTAGACTCGAGAAATATAAAGCCTGACACATTGACACATACCGTAGGCCAACATGTAACAATTAGCCCTAATTCAGACTCTTCAATTTTGACATTTTCACGCTTATTTTGACAGATTTGCACGCTTATTTTGACCTATTTTAATGGTTATTTTGACATATTTGAATGCTCATTTTGACATATTTTAATGGTTATTTGGACATATTTTAATGCTTATCTTGTCAGATTTCTACGCTTAGGCCTAGTTTAACAGATCGGTACTCTTATTTTGACAAATTTGTACACTTTGACAGATTTGTACGCTTATTTTGACAGCTTTTTAAGTTTATTTTGACAGATTTGTACGCTTAGCAGAACGTCCCAGACTCCCAGCTTAGTGCAATCTTTAGGCCTTGATTTAAATTAACTTACGGTTTGTGGCCTAATCCTATTCTCCAGACAACCTTTTCATTGATTTACAATATTTCAACATAGTCACAAGTTTAGTCAGATTTAAAATTTGAATCACAAATCCAAAAGATATTTGAAATTCGCCAAAATGTGACAAAATGTAGGCTAAATGCCTAGCCTTGTTGTGCGTTTATTACCGGAAGTAGAACCGGAAGCGGAAATGGGCCGTGCGGCGCGATAGTTTCACAAGAAGGCCGCTAGATGGCGTTTGATATAAAAAATCCATTTTCAGTTTTCTTTTGTTCGCGTTTTTTTTTTCGTCCGTAAATTCTTTTTGTTGGCGCCATGAATTTTTCCGCTAAAAATGATTTCGTCGTTCAGAAATTGTTGTTAAATGTTGAATCGCGAAAAACCAGTGGAAACGCGTGTTCTTCGTGCGGAAGACGATCGTCACCGTCGTGTACGATCAGCGTAAATATTGTTCCATTCTTTTCTCTTATTTCTGTCATTGACTCATAAGCCTAATGGGTGAGCGTTCTGAAATTAGGCCTATTTTGGGTTAGGATCAGCCAGTAGTGCTTCGGCCTGCTTCCCGTCAAGTTAAGTACCTATATGCGCAATGTGGATATTTGATGAATCACGCCAGGCTACAGAGTTTTGTGCAAAATTAATTTCCTCTGAATCAATTTCTACGTATGCCAGGTATGCCTATTCAGTTTGCCATAAGGTAATTAATGCATCACCTGATCCCTAGGTGGCGCTGGCGCGACTACTAGGGCTGGAATCACTAATGAACTCTCCGACTTGAAAATATCCTAAGACAGATTGAGAATGCGTCATTTTTCCATTGAGGGAGAGAGAAATGACGTCATCAGAACCGGTCTTGAGATTTTTTCAAGTAGAGACAGCTCTGTAAAAGTCATTAGTGATCCCAGCCTAATCTCAGATCTGTCTCGAGTAAAGACAGCTTTAACAACTTCCGGTTATGAAGGGAAATTAGGTAGGCTATAGATCCGCACTAGGCCCATGCAGACTGCAGAGAGCCAGAGACTATAGAATATCTCTGGGCCACGAGAGCGCTTCAAGTCCTGCCAAAAGGCCGCATAACCCAGACAGACACTAACTTCATACGCCATTAAAGGGGAAGCGACAAGAAGTTGGGCTTTTTTAGTTTTAGGTTTTTCAAATACCTTTATTTTTAAAGATATTTTTTATAGTTTATTTTGTTTTTTTTGCAATAAAAATGCTTATTTATAACATTTATTCGAAATAATATATGGTAACCTCACTTCCGGTAAACGATATTAGCGCCTTCGATCGATCGTAGACCTTAATGGAATAAAACCGGGACTTCGTTTACCTTATATTCAAAATGGAGTCTCCCGTGAGAGAAGTTTAAAGCGCGCTTGATTCAGCGTAGCTAATGAAAAGAACGAAATAAAATTAAAATATTATCGTAGAATGTCGCCCACGGACGAACGGTGAGTTTTTGCTTTGAAAATCGATACTGTCGCGTCTCCTTTAATATACTAAAAACTACGAACGTAATAGATGGAAGGCTCTTGGTAGCTCACTTTGCTCTGCAGCTCTGCCCCTCATGTGATTCGTAGGTCCCACGTTCGATTCCTACATTGTCCCAGTGGTCCTGTTAGGAGGAGCTAGGCCCCTAATTAAGTGACGTCATTACATTGTATTTCTGTTCTCCCCGGCCTCCGCGCCTGCTTTGATGACCCGTATGCAAACAAAATCATTTTCCACCACCACGCCTTAGAATAAGAAGCGATTTAGGCAAAGCTTTGATCTCTTTAAGAGTTTATTTATTTATTTTTTTTTGCATTTTCTACCTTTGTGCTTTCTATTCCGAGACGTGAAATTCGCTCGAACTTCCTCGTTTTCCAGCGGGTGCTTGTGCCTTGTGCCGCGCGTTTGACCCTATAACCGACGGATCTGGATGCTGCGTTGGCATGGTGACCTGAAATGATGCCAAATAAAAGTAGAGGGTGGGCCGTTGTCATGGCGACGCCTTCAAAATGAAAGGGACCATCCCATATGCGCGCACGACGGCGAAGACGACGACGAAGATGTCATTCGTTTGTATTTTTTTATTTTGACGCGAATGGGTGTTGGTTGGCAGCTATTTCCTTTCAACCCGACCTCGGTTATTGTCATTTTCATCATATGGTCCCAATAAATGGTTTACGCATTCACATTCATGTACTTGTAGGCCAAGCGCCGCTGATGCAGCTACTTCAACTCAACTTCAAGACGACTTAAGTTTGCATTTTTGAAAATAACTAGGCCTAGAATGAATTGCCATTTGTCAACCTTGCTGAACAATCGGTCGGCGACCTCTTGACCTGTAGGCCCACACACGATTGCAGATTTGGACTTGTAAGTCTAGTCTAGGTCTACTTGTTGATTTGGCCTAGATCTTTGCCCCTCCTAAACGGCCAGGTTTCTACTCGAGTAGCAGACGAATTTGTTCTAGCTGAGATTCAACTAATTCCGCTCCACCCCTGCGGCCTGCATTCTGCGCATGCGCAGCATGAATGCTGTTAATATTATATTAAAACAAGGCGTCCCGCGCGCGGTCGCCTAGGTGTTACATTCGTGCGCCTCGCGCGCGATTCTTACATCCTGATTGGGCTACAAGTTTAGGAATTTAGCTCTTGATGGTTGGTTGGTCATTGGGGGAAGACAGAAACGTTTAGAAAAAAAAAAGCAAGTATGCCTAGCAGAGCAGCGTTTTTCAAGTGATAATTATTTGCATCTAGTTTCATCATTTATCGCACGCGCATTCTTAAGATCCCGCTATCGATCTTGACAAAGGTAATTCTCTCTTGCAAAAGGCTGACTTGACTCACTTGAGTAAGATGAGCTCAAGTCTGTGCTATGCGATACGGGCCTTAGTAAGACTTATAGACCTAGGCCTAGCTGAATTGGAAATGTACTTCAAAATGTTCAGTGTTTCCACAATAAGCCTAAATGGGTCTACATTTGGAATTGAAAGTTTACGAACGTTGCCAAGCATTCCAGAATTAGGCTGCGATCCAATAGACGTCGACTGAGAGACGACTATAGGCATATAGACGGTTTGGCATGCATATCGATCGATATTTAAATATCGATTAAAATTAAGGGACAATTCTAAATGAAATCTCGGCGAACTTCCATGGCACAATGGCTAGAGGTGACCCGCATTTCTACCGCATACTCGCTCGAGCTCATTTTGGGAGTCTTGGGTTCGATCCCCACGCGCCGCCCTCCCTGGCTTGTTTGTATTGTCTTCCTTCGCGGCTCTTTTTCTCGAACTCTTTTTTGTCTCGCCCTTCAACCATCATTTTAGGCGCCAGTTTAAAGTGGAAGCGACACACAGTTTTTCACCACTTCCTTAGATCGAGCACCTTTTAATAAGACATTATATCCATGAAAAAAATGTGCCGGTACCGTACATTATTTAATTTTATTTCATTTTGCCGCGCAATCAAACACGCTACGCGCAAACTGCACGAAAGTCACCATCTTGATTTTCGCGTACCAGTCCGGAATCGTCGGAAACGTGCGGCCCATAATTAAAAATCTTCCAGCCTTAGCTTTGTCAACTAGGCGAAAATACGAGCGAGAGAAGCAAGCACGTACGGCCGTGCTCATTCTAAAATGGAATGTTTATTTCAATTTGAAATTTGAATTTATTTTAGGAAACGTGTGGCGCCTGTCACGTGATGGGCACATAATTACAAATCTTTCTACAAAAATCGCATTGAAAAGGTAGAAATCAACACTGAGTTCTATCTAGTGTTGACGTGGCGCAGTGGTTACTGCCATCGCCCCCATCGTCATACCCAATCCAACGTTTTCAGGATCAAACCCCTTGCGGGCCATCTATTAAAGTTGGTGGGGCTTAAGGAAGTGTCGTGAGTTCGTCCCCCTCTCCGTTTACGAGGGCCATGGCACTGGCGCCGTTTCTGGCGTCAGCGCCAAAAATGCAATTTTTGTAAAATTTCCAAAAATTCTCATTCTTCTCTATATATTAGAAGCGATGCCTTCTTCCACACCAGGATTTGAACCCTCAGACCTCTGAATTGGGTGGCACCGTGGGGGTGATGGCCGTAACCACTGCGCTGCGCCAACACTAGATAGAGCTCAGTGTTGAATACAAAGATATAAAATGTGACAATTTACTGTTTACTGTGAGATCGCGGGAAAGCTTCCTTATGAGGTCAAAACCCTATGTTGAGTCTATGGGGCTAACAGGAAGTTACCCAAAGCTCTATGTGGCCAACCAGTATTTCTCCTATGCAGAATGTTAAGTCTTAAGGGACACCTGTAAGTTGTCTAAAACTATCTTAAGTGTATTGGGAAAACCGGAAGTGGTCCGCAGATCGTGTTTTATTCAATCGGGTCAACATAAAACACTTTCATCCCATGGGCGCCCACTTGTGGGCGCGGGTGCCCTAGTTTCAAATGAATGCTCAAAATGTAGGCGTTTAGATTCCAGAAAGAAATGCTAAAGCTAACAATATTTTCTTTACTGCATGTATTGCATGTACAGATGTACTAATAGTGATCGGGAAAACCTAAAACTAAAAAATATCAAACTAAATGACGCTTCCCCTTAAATATACCACAAAAAAGGTTGTTCTTGACGCGCACTCAAGTGGAAGTTCAAGGTAGAGAAATTTATTTAGAAAATAAGCGTGGTAGACTAGCAGTTGACGAGACGTGCGAGTTTGAAGTAAAAATAAACTGGTATAGGCAATTGTTTTAACAGACGAATCTAGCCGCCATTAGACGATAGTAGGCCTACAGATTATCTGTGCGTCAGGTTGTTCTCTGCTTAAGAAGACTGGTTAATTGAAGTAAGGCTTATAATTTTACGCTTTCTTCATGGATCGCAAAACCTGTTTTCATCAATAGATTTCATAAAATACCGGTAAGCAAAAAAAATCCACTCTACTATCTTGTAATGGCGGCTGCCGTCGAGAGATTCTCTATCCAAACGTAGATTTATGCTGACCTGCCTATCTTTTTTTTACTATCAAATTTCTTGTTAGGCTTAGTTGTATGCCTACCTTGTTTCTTCTTTCTCCGCCCACACGTCCAAAATAGATCGAAACCCGTTTCAGTAGGAGCTCGCCGCCGCGAGTTCGGTTTATCGTGCAAAGGCAGCACTGGCAGCGTGTATGGATTTGTAACAGGAAGTTGGCAACATGTGACTATACATGATGCAGACCTATAGTGTGCGTCGAAAACGGATATCGATTGGCTGCGCGAATTCCTTGCTCTGAAAAATGCGTGAAACGCCTTTTTAAAAACGCTTTCTAGAGAGACTCTCAAGTCAGTGCCAGTGCCCTTTCTTTCCATCTCTTTGCGCCAGATTTCCTACTAGGACTAAGTTGAGTGAGCACTTGAGGACAACTTTAATCATCGCACTTTCGCGTTTTATTTTGTGAGTAGCGGCTACATCTAACGTTGGTACTGGCTTAGGAAGAAAAAAACTTGAACGCGACTTGAGACAGTCTTAAATCCTTAGGAGTAGAAATAAAGACCATCTCTCGAGTCTTCATTCTTCAAGACTGTTTCAAATGTAGGCTAGTGTAGCCTACACTCCAAAGACAAGTCTCAGGTCGCTCTCATATTTTCCTTATAGCCCTAACCCTAAGGAATACCAACCCAAGCTTTTCAAGTCAGACTTGGAAGCCAAATTCCAGGATGGAACCAC
Source organism: Polyzonium germanicum (assembly GCA_034700265.1). Classification (NCBI taxonomy): domain Eukaryota; kingdom Metazoa; phylum Arthropoda; class Diplopoda; order Polyzoniida; family Polyzoniidae; genus Polyzonium; species Polyzonium germanicum. Next base: position 7,581 of record JAQIYI010001708.1, read on the forward strand.
GTTCATTGATTGCAGTTTGAAAAGTGGCATTATTAAGGTCGTATTTTATTTACATTGTATTTGTGATTTTAAACGTCTTGTCATTTTTGTTCTGTGATCTTCAGACCGTGCCAATGTTTGCCGTGGTTGGATAATGCTAGGAGCGTAGAGAACTCGCGGATGAACTTTCGTCTGATCTCGATGCAGCAATTTCAGCTAGTCTCAACACTAAAGGTAAGGTTGTTTTATTTTTCAGTCCCGATTTATTTCCCTATGCTCCAGTATGGAGTAGACTTGAACGTGTCTTAACTTTTTAGGCACCTTAGGGAACCAATTGCTCAAATCCGTGACTTCGGACTAGACTTTAGTTTAGTTTGTTTCAAGGAGTGCTTGAGCGTTCGTTATAAGTTATAACCCTTAGGGATACCAACCTTAGAAAACATTTTTGCAGTTCAATTAAGGATTGAGGAACAACAATGATTTTACCTTGAGCTCCAAGCATGGTCGCCTTGACGGTGGATAAGATCTTAAGTTGCGTTCCAATGGTAGGAATACGCTCGCAGACTTGAAGGAGATTCTGCCAAACAACATAAAATAACATAAAATAATAGATAATAAATAAAAGAATAAAGCCTAGATAATATAAAAGTAATTAAAACCAGAAATAAAATATCAAATGAAAAATAGCAATAAAATAGAATAATATCTAATAAAATAACAAATATAGAAATAGTAAGTAAAATATTAATTGGTTAAAGAATAGTAAAAATAAAAATGAAGGCATAATAAAAAAATGAAATTAACTAGTTAAAAGCATGATCAAAGTTGGCGCACCGTCCTCATCCGCTTGTCGGTGCATTGACGCGCGAGCTCCTTGGCGAGTCGCGTCACCTCCTCCGAAGCTTGAGCGATGGCCTTGGCGCAGGCGATCAGCTCCTTCTTCGATCCACTGTCGCCACGCACCAGCTCGCTCAGTTTGGCCATCAGCAAAGCCATTCGGCGAGCGGCAGCGACGATCTCGTTGTCCTTGCTCGACCATTGACGCACCTCCTGATGAAGACCGTGCGCAGCCATCTGCAAATAAGATATAACGCCGCAAACAATGCTTGAATTAGTAAAACGTTTAGCGAGCTTGAATTAAATTAATTATGAGTGGCGGTAGTTTTACGCCACCAGAATCGGCTGGTTGGCCTGCGGCATGGGGAAGCGCATGTCATCCTCGTCGTCGGTCTCGGGCGGAGGTGGACGTGGTGGCGGGTGTTCGCCGCCCGGCAGCGGTGGCCTCGGTGGTGCGTGATCTTCAAATCGCAATCAAGATTATCATCATCGCATTAAACACATCACTATAATTGCATATTCGTGCTGAAAATAAATATTCGGTCATTCAAGAGTTGATGAACAAAAGGACAGAAGACGAAGAAGAAAATGGATAAAATGAGATGATTGCACAAAAAGGGGTTCGACATACAACTGTACTTGGATCGCCCAAGCCAAGAAGAAAGGAAAGAGATAGATTTTTCACAATTCACTTCAAAAAATTGAGAGATCAAGAGAGGATGCTCTTCGATCGAACTGCAATTCCTCATGCAGGAAATCATTTAAAACAATTTGAAAATTCACACAAGTGTACACACACACAGACGCAAACGCGCGCATAGGACGCATAAATCTGGCACTAAATTAAAGGCGTTCGTTCATCAAATTGACATCACGTCACTTAAGAGAGTACGTGACCTCAAAAAAAGGGTTATGTGTGACGTTTGTGTCATTTTGAGTGCTCAGCATTTGAAGATTGAGAACAGAAGAAAGATATAAAATAAAATAACTATGCATTATAAATGAATTAAATATCAGCCAAAAATATAAATAATTCTAAACAAAACAACGTTCAAACATGCATATGCGTAGAAATACAATGTAAAGAAATTGGCTGGATTTGTGCTTAAGTATACAATTTACAAGCATACTAGGCCTACTAGCCTATTATAAAATTGAACAATTTCGTTCGAGTCAAACTTACATCAAATGTAAACTTGTCTATTAAATAATTAACATTTGAAAATGTAAGCAAAGAACAAAAAAACTGCAGAAATCGTCTAAGAAAGCCAAGTTGACATATTCAACGTAAAGCGTCACGGACAAACAAAAAAAGCAGCTTTGTTTTGCAGCAGCAGCCAATTTGAATGATTTAAACAGAAATGATGACAAAAGCTTGGTTTAAATGTGTACTAAATTATATACAAATTCAAAGAGGAATTAAAGCTCGTTGTAAGACTACGAATGATCCTGAGGATTAAGGATCTTGGCAGTCATATTGTGGAGGGCACTGGCGATTCTAGATAGAGGCAAAAGTACGGACAGAATGAGAATGAGAGGAGAAAGCATGTAATTGTCATGCCCAAAGCATGGTGTGTGTGTGCGCGCATGTCTGAAACAAGAGAAAATAAGTACAAATCATGAAGTGGTTAGTGTGCATCATGACCATCAGATCAATGGGTCAAGCTAGCTGCAAAAGGATGTTATATGACGCGAACACATGATGATGATGGTTGATCGGGGATTGCTCACAAGACTCATGGTCATCATCAGCCGCAGCAGCTCTTTCTCCAGACGAGACTCAAAACAAGCATGCAGCAACACTTGAATACATTGAACTATGAGTCAGGAGGTAGAGCTAGTGACAAGAAATGATGGGAATTTCACCAGTTTCTAGTTGATCAGGCGTACCCGTCGGCGAATCTGTGCGGTGACCAGGGTGGTTGCGACAACCAGCTTTAACTAACTGCTCGTACAACAAGTCTGAAGTCTCCTCTTAGTTTCGAGATAGAAACACGCCAAAGAAAACACGGGTCAAATTAAAAAAAAATGAAAATACAAAATTGGAAAAGGGAAATAAATCCAAAAAAAAACAAAAAACAAGTAATTGTGGGTGTTTTCGCATGCGTTAACGGATGTGGGTCCCGGAAAAATTGAAAATATAATTGGAAAGGTGGAAATATCTTGAGTGGTGTTGGAAAATTGACAAAATTTGGTTAGGTTGGTATCGTTCCTTATTTTTCCATATTTTTCCAGGAAATTGTACAACCTTAGGTGTACCTGTTGCCCATTTGGGAAGAGGTGAATGTGACCTGGGCAGCGAGTTATAGTTGCCAGTCGAAGCAGTAGGCGGTAGAGGACTCAACGTCCTCGGAGTGTTCGAAGGCGAGGGCTGCATTTTTAGCGTTTGCCCCACTTAGAAAAGTACGTGCATACTTCGTAAGTAATCGAAAAGTGTAAGAAAATAGGATCGAATATTTGGAGAATGACTGCATGAGAACAATTAGAGAGAGAGTGTGCGTGTTTTACTTAAAATCTACCTTTCTCAGAGAAAAAATGGTATTGGGGTTTGGGCATTTTGACAGTTTCATCGGTCGCAGGCTGCACCGGAGAATCTACATGAACTCTCGATTCTCGTTTCAACTCTGAAACAAAAGTGAAATTTAATTCACAAGACTTATAAGTTATTTATACAAATTATAAGTCATTAGTTTAAACCGAACCAGGCCTAGTAATTAGAAATCATTAAGAAATTTCCTCTAGTTAGTTCCT
>JAQIYI010001709.1:0-11147 GCA_034700265.1 Polyzonium germanicum
TGGCGGCGGCGGCGGCGGCGGCGGCGGCGGGCTCAATTTTAAATCGCGACCCTGTTTCCCTTTTATGGCGGCTGCTCAATCACCTCAATGTTGATCACTCAATGGCAAAGTTTCATTTTAATGGCGGATATCGGACGACGCTCGTTAACGCTCGTAGCCGCCATTAGATGTTAGTTGAGTAAAGATTATCCGCACGCCTCGGCTTAAGAAGACGGATTATAAATCTTGGTTTCATAGATCGCCAAACCTTTTTCATCCAGAAATTTCATAAAATCTATCATGTAATGGCGGCTTTCATCGTTCGTCGTCTTCCGATGCGACACATTTTTAATTGACAAAGATTTCGGCTAGCGCGCGACCAAGCGGGCATTTGTTAAATATAATGAAATACATGTTCGTGTAGGAAGTCCACATCGATTTTGAACGGACGAACGTTCAAACTCGAATGCAGTGGCGCCCTCTAGCGAATAGGATTTGAAACACTATTTACGTAAAGCTTTTAAAGATGGCGCCACCAACTGAGTTGCAGGAACGACGCGTCATCAGGTGCTGTTGTTTATTCAATAAACTTTATTGTCGAGGCACGTGACCACGTGTTGCGCGCGCAAGGTTCACATAATTGCGAATTTCCGCATGCGGTTCGTCGTCGACACGTCGGACTAAGAATTCGCACTCGTCGCAATTCGTATATCACATCGTTCAATGCGCTGTTGACAGAAGCGCCTTGGACACAAAGAACGCATATCGTCTGCTAATTATAAAGCTCGACATATCAGATTAGCAGACGACGCACCTTTGTCCGCCATTTTTTATCAAGAGGAAAATTCATGCATATGGCAAGGCGTTGTTTTCGGCGATTGGTTATCTGCACTTCCGGGTCAAATGCGGTGCGCCTGATGTGACTGGTTATTTTCTTTTCGGCAAGTCATACATTTGCCCAACATATTGTCTCTGTGCGACCAAATTAAAGAACTCTTAAGGAGTTCAACTTTTTTGTCGGACGGTCCGATACGAAAAAAAGCACAAGAGCCATCATCGACGTCAGTCAAAGACGGGATCGGACAGTCAGATTCTTCACTCTGGCCCGTCGCCGACGACTACAATTAGGGTGAGAAATCGCAAATATGTGAACATTGCTTAAGACCTACATATGGTGCTCCACTTAGTTTGCTTTCAAGTCCAACAGGTGGAGCGCTTGAACGCGACGTTTCAAAGATTATTATCGATCGATACAAGAAGGATGCAGGCGTATTGCTATGTCCTGACCAGATACTATAGAATAGGCCTATAATAGACACCGCGTTAGCTACCCTTGAGATAATTGTCGTCACGATAACTCAAATCACGTGACCTTTTGTGACGTCATTGCCGACAAAATGGCCGCGCTGATTGGCTGCCGATGACTTCATGCACAAATAATGTCATCATCAGCCAATCGGCGCCTCCATTTCATGGTATGATGCCACAAAAGGTCACGTGATCCTAGTTATATTTGGCGACAATTAACTCACTACGTGCGATGTATATTTATATTCTATAGTCTCTGGTCCAAACTTAACTCTTAAAATTATCGATGCTTTGGATCGATGATTACATTTGATATGCGCAACTGCAGTATGGACGCAAAGAAAGAAGTTTGGCAAAAGTAATCCGGATAAAAACCACACCTGTAATCCATGCGTACACTTACTGGACTTTTAAGGAGTTGGGAACACTCAGTTCGGGGTCACTGTGGTTCAGTGGTTAGAGTGACGAACTCTTAAATCCATTCCACCTCAGTGGCTGCGGGATCAAATCCCGCGTATACCACATGGATGTTTGTATTGTATTCACACGCACAAGCAATGACTTATGTGGGCTCACCCTTCCTCCAATATAAAAAAAAAAAACATTTTCATAGTTCGTAGATTTTCTCACCAGGGAACTAACTATCTGTAGGCCTACGTAGAATCCAAGTTTAATTAGCTTCCAGTATTGAAGTGCCGGTACAGAGAGAAAAAATGAAAAATAAAAAAAATTGTTAATTTTTCGGATAGTGAGCAATTGAGAAAGCGATGAGATTTTTTTTATCTGACTATTTATCGCGGCGTAAAACCGTGTGCGATGCAAATTACATTACTCTATACAAACCCGGCTAGATATTTCATATATATATATATATATATATATAGGCCTATACGGCATGCGAAGATAATTACGCCACGAAAACGCTTCCGGTTATTTTGCGGGATCACTGTGGTAAAAATATTTTCCCTTTCAACAGGTTAGGCCTAGTTAATTTCATGGCTTTAAATTGATTATGAATTTTTTGGCAGAATGTCATCACAGATGCAGCTCGACTCCTTCAGTGCCCAGCATGGTCTCGGTGACCACAACCTCGTCGAGCGCCACTTGCTCCACGACTGCCATAGGCACACGACCGGCGGTCTCCTGCAATCAGCTGGTCGAGACGTCGAATAGCGTGACCATGGAGCCGACGATGACACCCAATGCGATTGTGACCATCACCAGCGGCAAGCTAACATTTTCGTTTTGTTTCGTTGCATCCTACGTCGCATTGAGCATCTAGTTAAAAAAAGTATAGCCTTCTAGCTAAAACATGAATTTGTTGAGCCCAAGCGTATCCTAGCTTGGCTGGTAATGCTAAGAATTAAAAATGTCTCGCATTTCAACGGCAAAGCAATTCAGATTTATGCACAGCAAAGATTAGCTGGTTAATTTTACGCCACCGTGCTATACAACCAAACGTCTCAATTTATGGCATTTTGTTCCACCTTTTGCAGTTCCTTTGACCGTTCCTGTGGCGCCAACAGCTCCTGTTCCGTCCATTGGCTCGGATGCATTGGTGGTTCCCAATATCACCATCGCCAGCATCGGCCAATCCAGTTCGTCTCAGCTGGCGCTAAGTGAAGTCGAGGTAACGTTCATTCCCGAGGCCTGGAATAGATATTGACATTTCGATTTAGCGGGATTCGATGTTTCAAGACAATTAATTGAGTTCCTTTCGTCGTGTATAGACTTCAGTGTCAACGTCCAAGCCTGGATTCAACGCGTCATCCGCCAAACGTTTTAGGACGGTGTCAGCAACCGAATCAGATCTGAATAGAACGACGGGAAGCAGCTTCGACGGTGTGACGAAATCGTTTCGCTTGAGGACTGACTCGAAGGGGTCGTCGACGTCGACGTTGGATGATCCGAATCTTTTGGCAACCTCTGATGGCGAACTCTCAAATATCATCGTTGTCGAGACGAACTTGGAGCGTCAGAGTGGAACCGAATCGATGACTACCACCGACTTCGACCCTGCGAAGGACCTCGAATGGCTGAACGGAGTGACCACGCTGCCCGGTAGCAACCTCAAGGTTCGTAGGTCTATAACTTTGGTTTCATGCTTGTTTGGGGAGCTCACGTAGCTCTGCATGGCTGGTTAAGGTTAGTGGATCGCAGGTTCGATTCTTGCCGTGGGTATTGTGTGCATGTTCCTTGGTTCTGTTAGGACGACGATGTTAATTCGAATTGGAACCGTGCGCAGTTCCGCTACAACGAGTTTGGAGTGATGGAGCTGATCACGGACGGCGATGTGAGTCCCTTCGACGCCACCGCAGCGCGCTCATCGACGACTACTGCGGACGATCGAGGCTCGACTTCCAGGCCGAATGCAGCCGCCAAGTGCAAGGAGATTGTCGACGCTCAGTCCACGTCGACTACGACGTGCGTGCGAGGACTTACGACGAAGAAACGCCGCCGTTCTGTCGCCCTCCAGGGTGCAGCGGACGCCCAATCGATTCAGCGAGGCAAGTCCGATTGCATTCTATCTGCATATTCAGCAACCGAGTATTAGTAAATATTTTCTGCTTCTAGATTCCAGTAAGCCCATCATTTAATTGACATCTTTCTTCTTGATACAGGCCTAGTTGAGAGTGTTGTGACCACCGCAATTGCAGACACTGAGGTGGCTTCGAAGGCCCATTTTCATCCAAGCGTGAATTCTCCACTTTCTACTGGTTTGCAGCCTTTGAATGCGCAAGAATCGGACACGGACAATGTGCGTAATTGCTAACTAGTAGGCCTATGCTAATCAATTTATTGGACGTTACTACATGATGTAGGTTGGTTGGACGTAAATTTACATTTATACATTTCAATAATTATGATGGATTTCTGGTTTGATCTTAGGACCTGTCTAATGTCTCGCGGAACGAAAGCGCAATGGAAAGGGACGACCCGCCAGCTTCCAAGCCGCCACCGCGAACGGAGAAACGTGGACGACCTCTAGGATCAAAAAATGGTGAGAGATTAGCGTTAAGCACGCGTTCAAACTTAATCGTACACAATTGATCGACTCTTATCGCGTTTGTTTTCAGTTTTGCAGCATGTTTTACGAATCTGAAATATTTTACAAAACCCAGCAGATAGCCCTCACGTTAAAACGACATAGAGTTCTGTTTGACCAACGCTGTATTCGTGTGTACATACTGCATGCTGCAGCGCTGATTAATTGCACGCCTGAATTTGACGCTTAATCTGTGGTTTCTTTAAAGGATCCCATCTCAATGGTCACCCATTAATCTCAAATGTCTCAAGAAAATTTTGAACTAATTCGTCTTAAATGGTTTTCTCGTTTTGTTCGCATATGTACAGTGAATAGCAACAAGAAGTTCAAAAGCATCTTTTCCTGGCCAACATATTTGGAACAAACTAAATCGATCGGAGCTCCGACGAAATACTTCAAGGAGGTAGTTGAATAAGCTTGGTTAAATGTGTGGAGGCTGACTCGTTGATGGTCGACCGTTTTTAAAGACAATTTCTCATTTACTAATCATTGACGCGCAGCCATTTCCTGGCGCAAAAAACGGGTTCCGCGTGGGAATGAAGCTTGAAGCTGTCGATCCTATTCACCAGTCCCTTTTCTGCGTCGTGTCTGTCGCCGAGGTAATCTTTAGTTGACGTGGTACGCTCGATAATACACTATGATGATAAATGAACGATGATCGACGAGTGTTTATTGAATTGACTTGAAGGTGCGAGGTTTCCGACTGAGACTGCATTTCGACGGCTTCTCGGATTGCTATGATTTCTGGGTAAACGCTGACTCCAATGAGATCTTCAACGCTGGCTGGTGCGAAAAGACGAATCACCAGCTGCAACCACCCAAGGGTAGGGTTAGCTAAGTTTTGGTGATTAGCGATTTTTCATTTGCAATTATGCTGTCGCCCTTCGATCCAATGCCTCGGCCCTAGGGCCTGCTTCCACAAACTTTTTAAATCGCGATTTGTCTTAAATAGGGTTCACCAAGGAGGAGTTCAACTGGTCGACTTACCTAAAGTCATCCAAGGCCATGCCAGCTCCCAAACACCTGTTCACCAACAAGGCTTCAAATGTAAGTGAAGTTTCCCTTTAATGCATGCATAGACATCCGAGTGGGTATCCACGTTTCTAGGAGTTTGTCACTGACCACCCATTTGTCGTTGTTCAAACAGTGCGTGACCCCACATGGCTTTCGTATCGGAATGAAATTGGAAGCCGTAGACAAGAAGACTGTGTTCATGGACAAGAGGAATTCGTCCACTTCACTCGTCTGCGTGGCGACCATCTCTGACGTCATGGACAATAGAATTCTGATCCATTTTGACGGATGGGACACCATATACGACTATGTAAGCTTGTGTATTTTTTATCGCCATGTTTGCTCTGTGTCTTAATATTTACTTTCAATCAATATTTTTGCGCGCTAGTGGTCGGACTGCACGTCGCCCTACATTCATCCAGTAGGCTGGTGTCAAGAGAAGGGCCACGTCCTCATGCCTCCGAATAGTAATGCGCCACCCGACGCTCATATTTCGCTTCCCCTTAATCCTAAGCGACGTCCATGTTTACTCCGTTGTATTTCTCAACAGAATGCAAGGACCCGGAGCATTTCACCTGGGAAGCGTACTTGGCCAAGTCGAAGTCTCAAGCGGCTCCAGCGAGAGCCTTCAAGCAGGTTGGTCGAGACATTGTTAGTTTTCCTTTTGTTGGATCATCCAATTGAACGTGACGTGTGTTTTTTGAAATGCTCAGAGACCGGTCATCGGATTTAGGAAGGGGATGAAGCTGGAGGCCGTCGACCAACGGAATCCGAGCCTTATCCGGTAAAGCGTCGCCTTAAAAATACTTTGACCTTCTACAAGTATTCAATTGTTTATTATTTTTTTCCTTTTTAAATTTACTCCTAGGGTAGCCACGGTGTCGGACGTTGGCAACCATCAGGTGAAACTTCACTTCGACGGTTGGGCCGAAACCTACGATTTCTGGGTCGACGATGAGTCGCAGGAAATCCATCCGATTTCATGGTGCGAGAAAAGTGGGCACCCGCTGGAGCCACCCCCTTGTAGGCCTTTTACTATTCTTATTATTGAAACGTATAACCTGACCGAACGTGGGATTTAGTTTTTATTTTCTTTTGGATATGTTTGATGGTAGCTAAAGACTACTGCGTAATGGTTTCTGGTCAAGGATCTGGCTGTCCCACTCCAGGTTGCCAGGGCATTGGCCATATTAGGGGTCCAAAATATACCACCCATCACAGGTAGCCTAAATTGGTCGCCTTATATCTAGCGGATTTCTTGCTGCTCCGTTACCTTTTTTATTAACGATCCTCGCCTTCATCCGACCAGCTCGTTCGGTTGTCCATACTCGCACTCGAATCTCTCCAAAGACATGGGCATTCCCGACAGAGTGAAAGCGACAAAGGAACACAAGACGGAACACAAAAAGTCCTCTTTGGATTCTTCGTGAGAATTATTGCGTTTACTAGATTCGTTCTCATAAGTTATGCGCGTCCAATGACGTTGCTTTTGTTTGCGCAGAAAGTGCACGACGTCCGTTGCTTACGACGACGAAGACAAGTACAGTACATCGCACCAGAATGCTTCGACTTCTCCGGAATTGGAGAGCACGAGTCCTGGAATGGTCTGCAGCGGAGGCGAAGAATCTGTGGTGGGTGCAGTCGAGTCGTCGACGTCGGGCAAGCGTGGACGAGGCCGTCGCAGAAAGTGAGCATATGAAGCAATCTCAATCTGAATTTGCGATTGCCACGCGCGCCCCTCAGTCTCTTTTGCTACGACATAAACCAAATCTAATACAAATGTTGCTTCGTGTGTGCAGGCGCAAGGCGTTGGCCCCAGACCATCGACTGCTGGGAGATTTAAAATTCGACAGTGAGTTTTCGTCCCCGTGTAAATAGTGTTATGGATCCACAGCAGTAGGATCCTCATGCTTTTTTTTCAACCACGTTTTCACTCTTACGCAATCTAGGCGACGCCTCTTCCGACAGCAATATTTCGCTCAAGTGCGACTCTCGAAGCTCCGTGAACTCTTCGCTCACGTCGACGTCCGGTCCGGCGTCGATCGCCAGCGAATTGTCTTCCATCGTACACAAGTCGATATTCATGCCGAACGACGGCAGAAATGGCGTACACGTCGGAGCTGACACTTCGGCTTCGTTCAGGCGGCACGCCAAACTTTTGCCCGGCCTCGCGAGGCTCCGAGGGGTTGACGTTGCCAGATGGACGGTCGACCAGGTCGCCGATTTTGTCAAAGGACTTCCGGGCTGCCACGAAGTCTCCAAAGCTTTTAAAGATGAGGTAATTAAGCAGTCACAAAAAGTTGTGACCCTTTACGAAATATTTGCTCTCAAGCTTTTTTCCAACTCTCAACTTGCGTCGCAGGCTATCCATTCTTTTTGTTTGTTTTATCTCACGATGTTTTTTCTTTTCTTTCCTTCTCTAGCAAATAGATGGCGAGGCATTTGTGCTACTCAATCAGGCAGACATCGTCAACCTGATGAATATTAAACTGGGTCCGGCTCTCAAGATTTACAACAGCATCGTCATTCTACACCACATGACGGCCGAGAGTTGAAACTGCAGAATTAAAGTAAGCTGCCTACGATATGTGCTTTAACAATTAATTGAAATTTATCGTAGGTAACTTCATATTTTAGATGTAGAGATCATCATTTATGTAATGCGCTCGACAGTAGGCCCATAGTTAACGTCACCCACTTTGTGCAAATTATAATAAGTCTTAAGGCCACAATCGCTTATCCAAAATCTCAGACCTGTGTCCAAGTCAAGACAGCTCAGAACCACTTGCAATGATTGAAAAAGCGTCAAAATGAGTCAAAATACGATCGAGATGGGGTACGTGCAGAACTGCAGGAGATAACTAATTTTTATGGTAATCGGTGATCTTCCTAACAGGACGTTACTAAAGCTGTCTCGACTCGAGACAGGTCTTAGTTTTGCATTAGTGGTTCCGGCGTAAACAGTCCATTACCAAAACCGTCATGTTCTCGGCGAGCGCAATGAAGGTCGCAAATCCTATTAATTTGATCCATGCCAAGCATCATATAGCGATAGGGTGGAGGGGTCGACTGTAATTGGGTCTACAGGACCTGTTGACCCCGAAATCCTTTCATTATCATTGAATCCTAACATTATCATCATCATCATCATCATCATCATCTAGATTTGTAATTAGACCGAAAGTCTGTTAGAATTTGAAGCAAAACAACGAAAACACTTATTTGGCTTTCAAAGAACCAATTAGAACGTCGAACAAGGATCAATTTTGATTAAATATTGATGATAATTTAAAAATATTACAATTTGCGTCAGATTTTCATCTTTTGGAAATGTGCAAGTTCTTGTATCCATGAGCTACATATGATATTATCTTTCAAGGCTGGACTCAACCTCAGCGTCAAAAACAAACTAAAAACGACTTCTATGGTGGCCATTGCCTGGTTCAACTTGACATGGCCACCATGCAAGAAGCTGATTCGAGTCTGGGCTTTGCAATACAAAAGTCCGCCGCGTAGTTTACAAAAGTCGCATGTTGCGATTGTTTATTCGATTGATTTAATTTCGACATAGGCGATGCGACGGCGACTGCAGTTCAATTGTTTGGTCGTGATCACGTAGGCGATTATGATTACGAAGAAGAGCGCCGTAGAAGCTGCAGCTATAGCGACACGATTCTTGTGCGACGGTGCGGCTAGGCCAACTGTAAAAAAAAAAGCAATCGCGTTATTCACGTAAGCTTTTCTTACCGTACACGTATAGGCCAACGTGAACGCCAGGGAATGACATCACTCGTGAAATATTCTCGCTGCACGTGAAACCGGATTATTTTTCACACGTAAAAATCAACGTACCGCCAAACAATGAGGTCATTTCAACTAGTGACCTAATTGTTTAGCGTTGCGTTGATTTTTACATGTAGTTACACACAGACGTTTATCCTGTCTAATGACGGCAATTCTTTGACGTTCACTTTGATTTGTACTTCTAGCTTATCCTGATTGTCTTCAGGTCCTTTGGATATACAATAATAGACAGGATAAGTTACACGTAAAAATCAACGGAACGCACAATAATTAGGTCATTCCGGCCAGACGCAAAGCTTGGATGTTTTACAAATGAGTTGAAATGACGTCATTATTTAGCGTTCCGTCGATTTGTACGTGTAGCTTAACCTGTGTATTGAGGTAGAAATTAACGGCGCACCATCGTAGACTTGAGGCTGAGGTTGCAGCGTCATGGCGACGTGTTTGTCGCCGTCGACCAGTTGGTTCAAGGGACAACTGGTCAAAGAGACGACCGTCGATGCCACGCCGTCGCCTTGGTAGAGGAACTGCGTAGAAGCGTGGCGATATGCAACAAGTTGCAAGTTATACGCGTATTTGGCTCAGGCTCACCAGCGATATAGACGAACATGCAGTCACTTACTTGAACCCAATTGTGGGTCGAGCTCTGATGCAATTCGACGATGAGCGCCCCCATTCTGTCCGTAGGGATGACGAGATGCACCAGCTTCGACTGAAGCTGGTGCGTAAAGCTCAGCGCCACAGATGGATCCTGTCCAATATTTGAAATTTAAGGCCGCTTAAAACTGACTTGGACTCTCATGGACTGCGTTGGTCAATCATTGATGATGCACTTTTATCGGGCATGTGGTGGTCAGTTTATGAAACGTCATTTTTGGTTTTGTTTTATAAAAGTGCCAACATGTGCGATAAAAGCTTGGTCCAATTAATTAATGGGGAAGCGACGCCGATTTTCAAGGCAAAAACTCGCCGTTCGTCCGATGAAACATCTTAGTCGAAGACATATTCCACGATAATATTTTAATTTTATTTCGTTCTTTTCATTTTCAACTCTGAATCAAACGCTCTTTCAACTTCTCTCACGGGAGGCGCCATTTTGAATATAAGGTAAACGAAGCTCCGGTTTTATTCCATTAAGCTCTACTACCATCGAAGGCGCCGCATGACGTGTGTCACGTGAGACGCCAGTGAGTGTCACGTGGGACACCGGAAGTGAGTTTACCTTATTTCAAATAAATGCTACAAATATGCATTTTTATTGCAAAAAAAAAAATTTAAAATGACAAAAAATATTATGTTTAAAATTGAAGGGATTTGAAAAAGCTAAAACTAAAAAAGTCAAACTTCTTGTCGCTTCCCCTTTAAGTTAGACGGTTCACCGCGACTCGAGCTTGTCTTTGTCGGGAAGTCATCGTTGTTGTGGCCGTGAGAAATTCCATGTCGTTCGAGAATGCAGTGTGCGATCGATATGGAAATCCTCACCTGCAAACCGTTGATTCGAGAATAAGACGTCAAGCTCGAGTCACGGACAACATATTGCCCGCGTCCTGCGACTAGAGCTCACCGTCGTGTAGAGATAGAAATCCCTGCTGCAGACCTCGGCGTCCAAACACTGGACCTTGCCTCGCATGTTCGCGACGACTTCCGAGAGAAGTGTGCCTGCGTGTGAGGAGGATGATGCAGCGTCAGTGCTTGTTTTTAACGACATGTATTTGCGTGCGTATTTTAATCGTTTTTGCGGCATATAATTCCGCTCGTTAACTCAAATCACGTAGGCATACCACTCTTAAACCAGGCGAGCCTTTCGCTGACGCTTGCGCTCTTGTGGCGTTCAATCTGCACCTAGAAAATTATAGACGGGTGACGTGTTGACCATTTGGTAGTAACGGACTACATATCATCATATACCATGTAATAACGTACTAGTCCTATAGGTAGGGATGGCAGGCACTTAATTGGTTTTTGGGTTTTTTTTTGGAAAATAAAAAAAATTATT